>BLSH010227345.1:962724-976656 GCA_018402905.1 Glandirana rugosa
GAGACGTTTGACGGGGGTGGACACATTGACCGACGTTTGACGGGGTGGACACAGTGACCGACGTTTGACGGGGGTGGACACAGTGACCGACGTTTGACGGGGGTGGACACCAGTTTGCAGCCAGTGACACAGGTGGGGCAGTTTGCAGCCAGTTACACAGGTGGGGGCAGTTTGCAGAGACCCACCCCCCCTCCCCGCACTTACCCCATCCAATAGCAGGATTGTTGCAGAGGTTGGCATGCGGAGAGCACACTGTCCCCCTCCCCCCTCGCGGTGACCGGGCGTTCATGGTCTCTGTGGAGCGGAAGTCGCTTCCGCTCCCACAGTGACCCGCCCCCGGCCACCGCAACCAATCACACTGAGCCGCAGCTCAGGGCAGCCAATCAGCCTATGCATGGCTGCAGGATCAAGCGCACATGCATAGGCTTTAATGGCCGGCCAATAGGCTCACTACTTGGCTGTCAGGTGACAGCCAAAGAGCCGAAAAGAAAAAAAAATTAAGTCAATGTACCGGCACCACCTGTAGGGAGGCGGGGCTGACTTTTTTTTTTTTCTTTAGCTGGCAGGGAGGCGGCGCCCCTCACACACCAGCCGCCGCTGCCGTAACGTCTTCAAGCCGGGTGTGGCTGAGGACATGGGCCTTAAGGACCAGGAATGGGCTCGGGCGTGTTCGGAACTGAACATGCCCGGTCCCGCCAGGAAGTTTGCACTGTGCACTAATCATAGGCAATGAAATGTAAATCAGTCCACTGCAATGCCTTATAAAAAAACACCAGAATGCAAAACAAGAAATGCTCTGCAAGAAAACTACCATTGCTAATTATGCTACTGCTGTGTACTGTAATGCTTGTAAGAAATGCATTGCAAGGCAGCATAGCGTGGTGTAAAACTGCATGTCAACACGTCAGTGAGTATGGAAAATGCATGCATTTTTAAATGTATTCTGTATGATCAAGCTCTATGTGTAAGCGAAGAAAGCTTAGCCTGAGAATGCATGGGTGATACTGACGTGTTACAGCTGGTGACAGGGCTTTAGCAAAGTTGTCAAAGTAATAAACTGTGACAGAGATATCAATAAACACTGATCCTTTGGAGCTGTGAGTGGGCTGCCATGTCACATGATGACACATAACACAAAATGCCACTGCAAATTTGTCCCAACTACATCAGCTGTGGACACAGCAAGACATCAGAATCATATTTAAAGAGACATTCCAGTCGAAAATGAAGAGCATTTTTTCATGCGGTTATAATGATTTCTGCCTAGCAGTAAAAAAATATTTTTCTATCTCTCTGCTAAAAATTTGTGTTTTTTTCAGTACTACGTGATTGGAGCTGACAGTAAGGCCCCTACATAGTATGCATTGTGCAATGTGTTGCCTTGCATTAAAGGGATCCTGTTGCTAGTCCCATAACTGCAACAACAATCTTTTTTTATGCATTTAACATTTTTTCAGCATGGTATTTAACTGTTAAAGCCTCCCTTGTGTAGACATTCAAAAGCCCTAAGTCTGCTGCTGGGTGCTGCCATCTTGGATGTGATGTCAGCAGACTCATAGCTGTCACAAAAGTGAAACTCTATAGTTATATACTTAGACAGATTAAGAAAATACCATCTAAACATAGTTCATCCAATAGAGAAAAAAATAAATGAACAGAATAAATAAATAGAAACTTCCATACAAAACCTCCAGAACCCCATACCCACAGTTGATCCAGAGGAAGGCAAAAACAATCCAATAAAAAGAATGGTCCGATTTGCTCAGGTAGGGTAATAAATAAACTGCCACTGCGGGGAAACAAATGTTCTGAAGGAGGTCGGCAGCAGACTTGGTGACCCTGTAGGAGATGTGCTTTCTGGAGGTAGCTGGGGGAAACTGTAGGGGATGGGGTCTCTAGAGTGGACTGGGGGCTATGCAGGGGCAATGTGGAAGACTGAAGGGCACTGCGGAGGCTAGGGGCATTGTAGGACACAGTTGGGAGCATGGTATGGGGCTGGAGGCTCTTCAGTAAGCTGGTGGCACTATGAGCTGGCAAGCCACTGTGGGAACTGAGTACTTTTAGGGGCCAAAGGGCAAATTTTGTGCTTTTATCTGGAATCTTTTAAGTTGGTGACAGGGTCTCTTCTAAGTGCGCTACATTAAGGTAGCCTATTTATTTTAGTGCACCGTAGCATGGTAGTATCGGATCATGCATCATTTTTTAATACAGTGAACAGCAAGTGCATTTTCTTCTGCTGCAGCAGTGTTTTGTGTGCCATCTAAAATACAGGATACCGTAACGCACCATGGAACATGTATTGGGGTAATGCATAAGTAAAAATGCATTTCATAACAAAACTGTTGTCACAGTCAGGAAACCCACTCTAAAAAAATGCCATGCAGCCCTCACTTGGGTGTGGACAGATAGTGGCTGCAAAGTGACTGCAGATCAAGAAGCAGTGAAGCCAGCAGTGTGTTGATTGGACAATGAAGGAGCAGCAGCACACTGATATTTCTACAGCTCTGCTTACTCTACTCTCGCCTTCTGTTTGCACATGTGCATTGAGCGGAGCTTGATTGACCTTCTAGTGTAGCCCCTTCTTTGCCCATTCTACATGCTCCTGTGCAAGAGATTTAAGCTGGCAACAGATGGTTCGAATCTCAGCCAGTTTAGCAGGAACCAGCCAAGGTTCGAACCCTGTATGGGCAGGCCGAACATCCCTAAATTGATCGATTGATCACTGTACAACCAGCCTGTGGCATTTTACATGCGATAATTGCACTAGCAATAATCACTGTGATCTCCCAGCAGGGACAGCTCCCATTCTCCCCCCCCCCCCCCCTCTATCAACACTGACTGTTGATGGGGGAAGCAATTGATTTTCTTTCCTGCAAACCTTGGTTGCAGGAAAAGAAAATCACTCTGTCTATGGGAACCTGATCTCAAGACAAATCTACAAATGCTTGTTTGATGTAAAAAGGAATACAAAACTGCATTAAATGGTATTTTTATATCTGCCTTAAGTTCGACTTTAAGGTTCCAGACTAATATTTTTGTACAGTTATTTTCCAGGAATCTTAATGACTCTTAATGACTCTGACTCAGAATGTTTGAACGCTATCTGACCTTTTTAAGCTGTCAAAACACCTGCCGCACCCAACACCATCACACATAATATGACATTTATAGATACAGAGAAGAGATATGATTTGTGCATATATAGTTTGTGTCAATCAGTCCTGTTCTGTGCTCGCTTCCCTATTTTAGCAGAAAGAATCAGATATATCTACTTTTATAAATAAAAAAAAAGTAAAGGAAACCTAACAATGACCTGCTAATGCTCTAAGCACAAAGCACTGTGTTGCAATCTCATATATTTTGAATGTCAACCCAATGCACTATTACAGTAGCAGACAACACGCCCACACTGCAGTGAACCACAACACACTTGAGCTGTATTCAAAAAAAGGATTGTATTTGATTTTCTGGCTGGTGCTGTGCTTTGACAGCCCATTCATAATGAATAGGTTGCCTTAAAGTAACACTCATCTTAACACACGTTTATGAACATTTAGCAATGGCCTGGAAAAATGTGAATGGGCCCTTAAAGTTGCCTTCTAAACAGATATAGAATATGTTCAGAATATGTTCAGATCCAGAGGACAGAGGTAAAATCTCAGAACACTGGCAGACTCCTTCCATAAGAAAGGATACAAAGGCAAAACCATCAACAACAGCATAAACACAGCCTTGAAAACCCAAAGAGAAAATCTCCACCAATACAAAGAGAAAAAAACAAATAACCGTGTCCCTCTAGTCACTACATACAACCCAGCACTAGAAGGGATAAAAAAGATAATCAAAGATTTACAACCTATTATAACAGAAGATGAAACTCTGAAATAAATATTACAACAACCCCCAATATTGGCTTTCAGATAACCACCCAATCTCAGGCAAAAACGAATCAGCAGGAAACTTCACGCTAATTATGAAGTCACAAATAATGGAAGCAAACCCTGCAATAAAAAACATTGCAAACCGTGCAACCAGATCAATCTATCCAAAAGTTTCACATACACAAATGGGACCTTCAATATCATGGGATCATACAGCTGTACCTCTAGTAATGTGGTGTACCTCATTCAAGGCAAAAGGTGTAGCAAAGGATGTTGGGGAAACAGGACAGAAATTGCAAACAAGGATGAATTTACACAGACATTCCATCAAGGAACATAAAGAAGATGATTTTTGCACACCTGTGGGACATCACTTTTCACAACCGGACCACACTATTGAATACCTCAATGTTTTAGTTCTTAAAGGGAATTTCAGAACTATCCAGGAAAGGAAAACGTTTGAACTAAGAATGGTTCTTTTTGACACAAAAAATAACGGTTTAAACTTAGATATAGGTTTTCTTACTCATTATTCTAAAGTTTTGCGACCCCCTCTATGACTGTCATCCCCCCCTCCCCAGTCTATAGCTCTCCCTGTTATCTCACTGACTCTGCTGCTACCTTCATTAATGTTTGCCTTATACATTGATTTGTGTTTGTTTTTTTGTTTGTTTGTTTCTTCTTTTTTTAACATTCGGCTAAAACTTTTGTGAATTAGTACTGCTTGGACCTTGAAGAAGGGGGCGCACCCCGAAAGCTTGTCCTGAAAAATTGTATGTTAGTGCAAATAAAAAAAGTATCACGGACAGTACTCAATTTTCTCTGTCACAATTGCACTAATACGGCTACAATCACCTCAAGCAAGCAGATATAAAAAAAAACACAAAGGAATAAAGCTCTGTATTCAGTAATATGAATGGGCTTTGGGTAGACCATGAGTCAAGCTGACTCTAGCTTTTCACATCTTGAGAAAATGGTGAACTGTGGCAACAGCCTCTGAATTGTGGCTTAGAAGGGCCAATCATATGGATTTCCAAGTGTTCCAGCCCCCCTCAATATAAAAGTCATCATCTCCAAGAGCCTTTTTTATGCAAAAGATATAGAGTGGGTTGGGAAAGCTCATAGAAGGCAGGGAAAGTTAAATGTTCATGCTGGTGCTCATCACATATTGCTGAGAAAATGTTTCTCTATGCTTACATGTAGCCAAAAAAAGACTGTTTCATTCCAAGTCCTGAGCATATTCCTTAGGCCCCCTCTCTCTGCACTGGGTGCTAGCTTTAGGAGCTAATCATGCTCTGCACACATGGAAAAATCGAAAGACAAATTGCACTTCCATTAAGGTTCTCCATGAAGTTAAATCAAAGGAGTTGGCTTCCAAGGTAGTCTCTGCCCTAGGCCATGCCCATCTGACATGTTTCTCCTCAATGGGGCTTATTAATATATGACAGACCCAACCGGGACAGGGGCTTTTGGAGGGGAATGCAAATGCAGGGAAGCCTCCTGCCCACTGACATTGCCCCTGGCTTTTAAGGTAACACTACTCTTTGGGAGGTGTATGCCTGGCGGACCCTTGGAGTGGTCTTGTTTCTGATTCAAGTCCATGTCTCCCCAAAACACACAGACTCTGGAAATCTAGGTCCGGGATCCAAACTTAGGGCCTAGATGCCTCATTACCAGCAATGACTACTTTAGATTGTGATACTCAGAGCAGATGTTAATATCACCAGCTCAAAGCAACCTGATTCTTGAGGTCTCCTGCCTTAATCTGTTTAAGGTGTTATGTGTCTTTGTCCATTGTATCATTTCTGCATTATGCCTCATCGGTGTGCATTCCCATTGTTCTTTTGTTTTTGTCTGTCTGATCATCTGTTGTAGATGAGATTAATCTTGCATACCCTATATCTGTAATGCTGGCTATATACCCTAAACATGTTTAGCGCCCTTCTAGTTCGGGTACTAGTGAGTATATATAGCTTTTGGCTCTCTCTTCTTAACAGGTGAGTAGATAGGCAAATGTATACACTATCTGCTTATCAGAGGGCCTTGATTTGAGTAAGGTCTGCTCAGTGTGCTCTGGTGCTGATTCATGTGGTCTGGAGAGTTTTACCCTGTCCATTAGTATGAGTCCATATTGGACAGTGGGGGAAAAACCCAGCCAGTGACAGCAGATGTGTTTGAGAGTGGTTCTGACCAACTAGCAGGGGAGTGGCCCCCACTGCATCTTGGGCGAACACCTTCATATAAAAGGGAGCACATGGGCTCAAGGTTAGGAGTTCCAGCCCACCCAGACCTCAGGGGTGGAGGCGTGTGTTTAGCCCCTGGCTGCTAGGCCTGAGGGCCTATCCAGGAGGCTGTCGGTTGCTAGGCCTGGTTGAGACCTAGCCGGTTGCTGAAGCTGCAGCCCAGAGTTCTTTAGAAGCTGACAGAGGGAAGACGTCCTTGGATTCGGTCTGATATCACAGTGGCAAAGTGTTGCTTGGAAGTTGGTAGGAGGCTACTGACTGTCCCTGGAGATGGTGTGAGTACAGACCCATGAAGGGATCCCTAAGACTGTGTTGCTAGAATTTCCCCTACTCTCATAATCAGCTAATCGGGTGTGCCAGCTAGAAAGGAGACACTAGTGAGTGTCTTGAAGAGCGGAGTCCGGCTTATCCTTACTGCTTAAAAGGGGACCTGTTCCACTAAAGTCATCCTGCATAAAGTGTCATTGGTAGTCTGCTACACTGAGTTAGAAAGGAGACACTGGTTGAAGAAGCAAAGTCTGGCTTGCCCTTTATTGCTTAAAGATACACTTGTTTCATTAGGACCAGCTTTTTTAAGTGCACCACTGAGATCAGCTTGCTATACAGAGCTAGGGAGAAGTTGTCCTCAGCTGAAGTCAGTTAACTTGGAGTATCCCATACCTTTCCTTCTCCTATCCAAGTTCTACAATAAAGAATTTAAAATTCACCCCCTAGACTGGTCATTGAAAACGAGCAGGATTGTGTGTGTGCCTGGCAGTGTGAAATCCATGGTGACTGGCTGCAGGATAATCAGAGGGAGGCCCGGGAACAAATATAAATTACATTAGTGGCTCCTTCAGGGGTACTGCTACTGCTGGCTGTAAACCCTATATCTGTGATGCTGGCTGTATACCCTATATCTGTGATGCTGGCTGTATACCCTATCTGTGATCCTGGGCTGTATACCCTATCTGGGATGCTGGGCTGTATACCCTATCTGTGATGCTGGCTGTATACCCTATCTGTGATCCTGGCTGTAATACCCTATCTGTAATGCTGTCCTATTTTCCCCATCTGTAATTCTGGGCTGTATATCCTATCTGTAATGCTGGGCTGTATACCCTGTCCTGTGATGCTGGCCTCGATACCCTGTCATGTGATGCTCAGCTGTATACCCTATCTGTGATGCTGGGCTGTATACCCTATCTGTGAGGCTGGGCTGTATGGCTCATTGGTGGTCCCTGGGTGGGCATTCCCTGGTGGGCTTCCTGGTGGTCCTGGGTGGTGATCCTAGGGGGGGATGTACTAATAAACAATCAGTGCAGACCACCTTTCAGGAGAGTCACCGATCGGGTTTCCTCTACTCGCATCTACAGACGCGAGTAGAGGAAAAGCCAATACATGGCTCTTCCTGTTTACACGGGGAACCGCCGTGTTTGCATCGGGGGTCTCCCGTTCTTTCTCTCTGGCAGAACATTGCGTTCTGCCCGAGCCGCTAGCACACTCCTACAGAGTGCGACAGGCACGAGAGCGCACCGCCGGCGGCTTGCTCCCGCCCGCTAAGTGCGCACGTGTGGATCGCCACTTATATACGGCGATTCGCAGCACCACACTGCCGCCATATTTATAAAGCACACGGTCGGCAAGTGGTTAAAGTGGCTGTAAACTCAAAATGTTGTTTTTTTTTTTACCTAAATGCATTCTCTGCATTATGGTGAAAAAAAAAAAACACTACCTAATCTACCCCTTCCCATCCCTAAACACTTACCTGACTGAGTCCCCAATCCAGCACTATCCCATATGCAGCACCGCACCTCTCTCTTCCTGGTCCCACAGGACACAGAGTCAAACTCCTGTGAGCAGGAAGTGGGGGCATGGTTTACTGGCACTGTGCGTGTCTATGGACACACTTGGGAAGCGCGCCTGCATGGGTGCCCCCTGCATGGGTGCCCCCCCTGAATTGCTAAGTTGGCACCCGGAGGAGAGGAGAAGCAGATAACGCTGGCAGGGGACTCTAGAACAGGAGGTAAGAGGCCTTTCTTGGCAAAATTGTTGCACAGAGCAGGTAAGTATAACATCTTTTTTATTTGAATGTAAAAAATTAACATTTACTATCACTTTAAGATGCGGTGAGTGCAAATGTATTAAATCTGGAAACATACTCACTACAATATTTGGAGTGATTTTCTGGGAATAAATTATACTGTAATGTTGATCTGTATAATAAAAATGGTTGTTGGGGGTTCCTATTTAAATTAGGGTTTGAGCGCAAATAAATTAAATCTGGTAACGTATTCACAACGATATTTCCTTTTTTTTCTGGGAATGAATGGAACTGTACCTTTGATCTCTAGATTTAAAAGGGCTGTTGGTTGTTCTGTTCAAATTAGGGCTTAAGTACAACTTAATTAATACTGGGAACATACTCACAACAATATTTGTGGTGTTTTTTCTAGGAATAAATAATACTGTACACAGTTACAAATGACTATTTGATTCCTATACAAATTGGATCTTGAATGAAGCGTAATTAATACTGGGAATGTACTCACTACAATATTTGGGGTTTTTTGAATGAATTATGCTGCAATGTTGATTTTTAGATTTAAAAAGGGATGTTGGTTAAGGTGACCAGATTTTTAAAATGAAATTCGGGGACATATTTTTTTTTCATTGGCAAATGGTAAACAATTTTATAAGCATATTTTCCTCAAATGATATATGCAGTGTATGTTGTATGTGTTTATGGAATGATTGTATGATATATATACGTTATTTCTGGAAATCATTTCATACCAGCCCCATAGCATTATTATACCAGCCGAACCGCATAAGGTCATTATTTTCTTGGTCATTAAAAGGGAAAATCATGCATTTTAAAGCACATTTGAAGAGTGTATTATACTCACCAGTGCTCATCAGCGCAGCCTCATCTGTACCCATCAGCGCAGCCTCATCAGTGCCCATCAATGCAGCCTCATCAGTGCAGCCTCATCAGTGTCCATCAGCGCAGCCTCATCAGTGTCCATCAATGCAGCCTCATCAGCGCAGCCCCATCAGTGCCCATCAGTGCAGCTTCACCAGTGCAGCCTGATCACTGCCCATCAATGCAGCCTCACCAGTTTCCATCAATACAGCCTCATCAGTGCCCATCAATGCAGCCTGTTCAGTGCCCACCAATGCAGCCTGTTCAGTGCCTATCAGCTCAGCCTGTTCAGTGCCTATCAGCTCAGCCTGTTCAGTGCCCATCAATGTAGCCTGTTCAGTGCCTATCAATGCAGCAAGTTCAGTGCCCATCAGCCCAGGCAGTTCAGTGCCCATCAATGCAGCCTGTTCAGTGCCCATCAGCTCAGTCTGTTCAGTGCCCATCAGCTCAGCCGGTTCAGTGCCCATCACTGAATCCTGTTCAGTGCCCATCAGCTCAGCCTGTTCAGTGCCCATCAACTCAGCCAGTTCAGTGCCCATCAGCTTAGCCTGCTCAGTGCCCATAAGCCCAGCCTGTTCCATGCCCATCAATGCAGCCAGTTCAGTGCCAAGTAATGCAGCCTGTTCAGTGCTCAGCAATGTAGCCTGTTCAATGCCCATCAGCTCAGCCTGTTAAATGCCCATCAATGCAGCCCATTTAGTGCCCATCAGCTTAGCATGCTTAGTGCCCATCAATGTAGCCTGTTCAGTGCCCATCAGCCCAGCCTGTTCAGTGCCCACCAATGCAGCCTGTTCAGTGCCCAGCAATGCAGCTTGTTCAGTGCCCAGCAATGCAGCCTGTTCAGTGCCCATCAATGTAGCCTGTTCAGTGCCCATCAATGCAGCCTGTTCAGTACCCATCAATGCAGCCTGTTCATTTCCCAGCAATGCAGCCTGTGCCCATCAGCTCAGTCTGTTCAGTGCTCATCAATGCAGCCTGTTCAGTGCACAGCAATGCAGCCTATTCAGTGCCCATCAGCTCAGCCGGTTCAGTGCCCCTCAATGCAGCCTGTTCAGTGCTTATCAGCTCAGACTGTTCAGTGCCCATCAATACAGCCTGTTCAATGCCAATCAGCTCAACCTATTCAGTGCAAATCAGCTTAGTCTGTTTAGTGCCAATCAGCTCAGCCTGTTTAGTGTCAATCAGCTCAGCCTGCATAGTGCCCAGCAGCTCAGCTAGTTCAGTGCTCAGCAGCTCAGACTGTTCAGTCCCAGCAGCTCAGCCTGTTCAGTGCCCAGCAGCTCAGCCAGTTCAGTGCCAATCAGCTTAGCCTGTTTAGTTCCAATCAGCTCAGCCTGTTCATTGCCCATCAGCTCAGCCTGTTCAGTGTCCAGCAGCTCAGCTTGTTCAGTGACCATCAGCTCAGCCTGTTCAGTGCCCAGCAGCTCAGCCTGTTCAGTGCCCAGCAGCTCAGCCTTACCTAGAGGAGAGCAGATGGATTATACAGGGTGGGGATGTCCTGTTTACCCCACGCGGCTATACTCAGACAAAGTCCTGCCTCTTATGATAGACGTCACCAGTGTTTTGCATATCATAGGAGTCGGCCCAAGAGGCGGGACTTTGTCTGACAGCTGGGTAAGTGGGAGATCCCCGCTCTGTAAAACTCGGCAGTGCTTGCCCCTCAACCCCCACGTCCAAGACAGACCAAGCTCCAGCAGGACTTAACGAAGGAGGGGGGTGGGCGCCGTCGCACTGGATATTTAACAGCCCAGGCAAATACAGAGTAGGGTGACGGGGCACTCTGGAGGAAGTAAGGGGGCACTCTGAAGGCACTCAGATTGTACCTCCAGAGTGCCCTCTGCAGAGTCCTGAGGAGTGATGGCTATTAATCCATGCCATGTCAATGTTAGCAAAAGTAATGGGGCAGATTAACAATCATAAATCAAACTTTCACTTTTTATTCTTGGTTGCAAGTCCTTTGCAGTCAATTACAGCCTGAAGTCTGGAACACATAGACATCACCAGACGCTGGGTTTCATCCCTGGTGATGCTCTGCCAGGCCTCTACTGCAACTGTCTTCAGTTCCTGCTTGTTCTTGGGGCATTTTCCCTTAAGTTTTGTCTTCAGCAAGTGAAATGCATGCTCAATCGGATTCAGGTCAGGTGATTGACTTGGCCATTGCATAACATTCCACTTCTTTCACTTAAATAACTCTTTGGTTGCTTTCGCAGTATGCTTCAGGTCATTGTCCATCTGCACTGTGTAGCGCCGCCCAATGATTTCTGAAGCATTTGGCTGAATATGAGCAGATAATATTGCCCGAAACACTTCATCCTGCTGCTTTTGTCAGCGGTCACATCATCAATAAATACAAGAGAACCAGTTCCATTGGCAGCCATACATGCCCACGCCATGACATTACTACCACCATGCTTCACTGATGAGGTGGTATGCTTTGGATCATGAGCAGTTCCCTTCCTTCTCCATATTCTTCTCTTCCCATCACTCTGGTACAAGTTGATCTTTGTCTCATATGTCCATAGGATGTTGTTCGAGAACTGTGAAGGCTTTTTTAGATGTTTTGGCAAACTCTAATCTGGCCTTCCTGTTTTTGAAGCTCACCAATGGTTTTTATCTTGTGGTGAACCCTCTGTATTCACTCTGGAGAAATCTTCTCTTGGTTGTTGACTTTGAAACACATACACCTACCTCCTGGAGAGTGTTCTTGATCTGGCCAATTGTTGTGAAGGGTGTTTTCTTCACCAGGGAAAGAATTCTTCGGTCATCCACCACAGTTGTTTTCCGTGGTCGTCCGGGTCTTTTGGTGTTGCTGAGCTCACCGGTGCGTTCTTTCTTTTTAAGGATGTTCCAAACAGTTGATTTGGCCACACCTAATGTTTTTGCTATCTCTCTGATGGGTTTGTTTTGTTTTTTCAGCCTAATGATGGCTTGCTTCACTGATAGTGACAGCTCTTTGGATCTCATATTGAGAGTTGACAGCAACAGATTCCAAATGCAAATAGCACACTTGAAATGAACTCTGGACCTTTTATCTGCTCCTTGTAAATGGAATAATGAGGGAATAACACACACCTGGCCATGGAACAGCTGAGCAGCCAAATGTCCCATTACCTTTGGTCCCTTAAAAAGTGGGAGGCACATATAAAAACTGTTGTAATTCCAACACCGTTCACCTGATTTGGATGTAAATACCCTCAAATTAAAGCTGAAAGTCTGCAGTTAAAGCACATCTTGTTTGTTTCATTTCAAATCAATTGTGGTGGTGTACAGAGCCCAAAAGATTAGAATTGTGTCAATGTCCCAATATTTATGGACCTGACTGTATACCTGAGCAGAAAATTGAACAGACATGAGAAAAATAATGCCATTGTCGAAAAGGAGTAAAAAATAAAAAATAAAAAAAACCCAGAAATTAATTCTTACTATCCGTAAATGTGGTAACTTTTGTGCAAACCAATCAATAAACGCAGATTGCGATTTTTTTTACCAAAAATATGAGGAAGAATATAAATCGGCCAAAACCGATGTAAAAAAAAGTTTTTTTATATATATTTTTTTGGATTTGGATTTTAGCAAAAAGTAAGAAATTTGGGTTTTTTGCAAAATTGTCGCTCTTCTTTTGTTTATAGCGGTGATCAGAAATGACGCAAAGGGGATCAAATACCACCAAAAGAAAGCTCTATTTGTGGGGAAAAAAAGGATGCAAATTTCACTTGGGTACAACATCGCACGACCACGCAATTGTTAGTTAAAGCGACACAGCGTCGAATTGCAAAAAGTGCTCTGGTCCTAAAGTGTGAAATCCTTCCAGGGCTGAAGTGGTTAAGCTAGTCACCAACCATGCACCTCTGAAGTGGATGTGTGACAACAGGGAAAAAAACAGTCGGTGACAAGGTGGTTCCTGGCTCTACAGCCATTTAGGTTCACAGTGGAGCATAGGGCAGTAAGCTCCAGAACAATGCAGATGTCCTTTCCCGGGTCCACTGTACGGTTGGGACAGTTGTTCAACCACAGGGGCTTGAACAGAGGGGGAGATATGTGATGTTATGCGAAGTGAACTAATAGGTGGATGTTATGTGTCGCCTCGCATAAATGCGTTAATTTGGAAGAGACTGAAGCTGAATCCGTCCCGGGCTTTTCCAGCCTCCTTGCCAGGGTTGGCTCCAGATTTTATGGTCCACTTGAGTCCACCATTAGGTGGACTTTAAATGACCAGGAAGACAGCAAAGGTTGGCTCTGCCCTAAGAGCGATCAGCCAGAGAAAGCTGACACACGGAGCTTTGGCTTATAGATAGTGTTGAGCGAACCCGGACTGTAACGTTCGGGTCCGTACCGAACTTTCGGGTGTCCGTGGCACGGACCCGGACCCGGACATTTCAAAAATCGTTCGGGTTCGGTCCGGGGTTCTGCTATTTTACTCCACGTGTTGAGAAGCTGCAGGGCAGCCAATCAACAAGCGTTTCACTGGTTTGCCCTTATAAGCCATCACAGCCATGCCTACTAATGGCGTGGCTGTGATTGGCCAGTGCATCATGTGACCCAGCCTCTTTATAAGCTGGAGTCACAGTGCTGCAGTCACATGCTCCTTGGGTTAGTGTAGGGAAAGGAAGCTGAAAGCTTGAGGGAGAGATTTGAGACATTTTAAGACCTGATCCTGCATCCTGAGATAGATTACGTTACTACTGCTGTCTGTGCTGTTGCTCTGAGGACAGATAGCAGAAATTAGAGATTTTACATACCGCTGCTTTGAGTTGCAGATCAAGCTCTGCATAAAACAACGATCGCTACGATCGTGCTCAACGATCAGATTGTTGGGGGAATTTGAGATTTCAAATACCGCTGCTTTGAGTTGCAGATCTAACTCTGCATAAAACAACGATCGTGCTAAACGATCAGATTGTTG
>BLSH010227345.1:998910-1029570 GCA_018402905.1 Glandirana rugosa
AATCTTCTAGCGGTCCACCCTCCCTCCCTTCCACTTGGAAGTAGACCAATGTACCGCGGTCCTGTCCTTCACGTCGATGGGGGATTGGGATGCGGGGGTTGTGATGTGATAATGGGGGCTGTGATTTCAAGGGAGACTGATGTAAATGAAAATGAAAATAATAATTACTTTAAGAAGAATAAGGAGTTATTTAGGGCTGATTAGAGTAAACTAGGGGTTATTAAGGGGTTAAACAGAGGAACATTTAAAGCGGAGATCCACTCAAAAGTGGAACTTCCGCTTTAAGGGGAGGTGACCCCCCCAACATGCCACAATTGGCATGTCATTTTTTTGGGGGGGTCCCAGCTGCACTTCCTGTCCTGGCGCCATGTAACCAGATGAAGGTTCACCTTCCCTCCCTCCCACCTGGCGATCTTCTAAGACACATCACAGGTCCCAGAAGATACGGTGGCCATTCACAAAGCACAGGGCGACTCGTGCATGCGTAGTGCATGCCAGGCTTTGAAGCCAACCAAGGTTGAGTGGGAGAAGAGCGAGCCTTCGGGCGGCCGCATCGCTGGAGCCTGGGACAGGTAAGTGTCTGATTGTTAAAAGTCAGCAGCTACATTTTTTGGGTGGAACTACATTTTAATAAAAAATAAAGAAAAATGGTGGGACAGGAGGCCGGGGAAGAGTGGCAGAAGGCAGCGGGAAGGGCCCAGGGCTGGATAGGTCATTATCACCAGATAGCCGACCGCCCGCTGTGAAAAATGGTACTGGGATATAGCCTGTAGCTGCAGGCTATACCCTGGTAAATCCACTTCTCCTGACTGACGTACAGGTATGTCGTGTTGCGCGAAGTGGTTAAAAATGGCGTGGGGTCCCCCCAAAATCTATACCAGACCCTTATCCAAGCATGCAGCCTGGCAGGTCAGGAAAGGGAGGGGACGAGCGAGCGCCCCCCCTCTCCTGAACCATACCAGGCCGCATGCCCTCAATATGGGGGGGTGGGTGCTCCCCAAAGAACCTTGCTCCCATGTTGATGGGGACAAGGACCTCTTCCCGACAACCCTGGCCAGTTGTTGTCGGGGTCTGCGGGTGGGAGGGTTTATCGGAATCTGGAAGCCCTCTGGAACAAGGATCCCGGGCCCCCCCTATGTGAATGGGTATATCGTACCCCTCCCCATTCACCAAAAAAGCAGTGAAATGGAAAAAAAAACAAGAGCCGGTTTCTGACAAGTCCTTTATTAATAGTTCTGACTTCTGAGCTGTCTTCTCCAGGTGCCGTCCTCTCCGCTGTCGTCTCTCCCCGAGCCGTCTTCTCCCACCGACATCTCTCCGGGTGCCGTCTCTTCCCACAGCCATCTCTCCCGGTGCCGTCTTCTCCTCCCGCCACTGTCTCTCCCATTGCCTTCCCTCCCACCACTTTCTTCTTCCTAGCCGCCGGTTACCCGTTTAAAAAAAGCATTTTTTTCACGATTTTCTTTTGCCTGCAATTTTTTTTTATCACTGCTGACAGCTGATAACTCATCAGTTGTTAAGGACGCAGCTGGCTTCCCGGTACCCTCCTTAGCAACCAGTTATATATAGTGTTTAAAGTTCCGTTCAGTCACTTTTTTTTTTTTGCAAAAAATGGATGTCAGTGGATATGAAAATGGATGTAAAAATTGACATTTGTATCCGTATTTTGATCAGTTTTTTTACAAAAAAAAGTGACTGAACTGAACTAAAAAACGGAACGCCCGTGTGAAAGGACCTTTAAACTGACTTCATCTGCAGATCGAAGTTCATTCCTTTGATCTGTAGATGAAGAAAAACATTAAGATACAAGAAGAAACAATGTTTCTTTTTATCTTGCAGCTGAGAAATGTTGTTGATAAACGCTGCCCGGCTGCTTTTTTTTTTCTTTTTTGACAGCTCCAATTGCCAGGACTAGAGTTTACTCTTCAGCCGTCAACAGGGGAACCCCACTGACAGCTGAATGAGGCCTCACTCCTTAACAACTGATCATTGCTGGCTTTTTTTTTTTTACATTTCAGCTATCAGTGGGGAAATCCCACTGTCAGCTGAAAGAACCGAGCCTGAAAGTATCGGTTTCAGGTATCAGAGCATTTGAGTACCGATACACATGCAAAGGCTTAGTATCGGCACCGATACAGGTATCGGTAATGGTGCAACCGTACTTGTAACTGTCTCTTTTGCTGCACAACTACTATAAATAAAGGCATGCTAAATAAAGAATATATACTAATAAAAAAATATACTGAATACTATAAATACAAGTAATAAGCACACACAGTTTAAATATTTTTCCCTATTGTGGTCTTTAAAGTCCAACTCCAGGAAATTTAAAAATACTCCCTAAGGCCCCGTTTACACCTGAGCGATTTGTAGCTTGAAGCCTGAAGCTACAAAACTCTGGAAGGGAAAAGATCAATTATTCTTCATGGAGATGGTTCACATCTCCACTCCAAAAGGCCAGAAGCCAAACGCCTGAAGCTCAAAAAAGTCCTGAAAGTATTTTTGGAGCTCGATTTGGGCGGTTTTCAACTTTATATTGGTGACCTTGTGACCTTTACAAAATCGCAGCAAAAGTGCAGCCAAAATCCCGGTAAAAAACCATGCAAAATCATGCAAAATCACGGTAAAAAAAGCACGATTTTCTGCCTGAAAACGCTACGCCCAGGTGTGAATGCCTAAAGCTGCATTCACACCTGAGCATGTCCTTTTCAGGCAGAAAGTCACGTGATTTTACAGCGATTTTGCCGCAATTTTTACCACAATTTTGCCGCGTTTTTGCCAACACAAATTTATACAGGTCAAAAGGTCACCAATGTAAAAAGCAGAAAATCGCCCAAATCTGCCTGAAAAAAAATACCTCCAGATCTTGTTTGAGCTTCAGGCATTTTCAGGCTTTTGGCTTCAGGCGTTTTGGGGTGGAGATGTGAACCATCTCCATAGAAAATCATTGAGTTTTTCCCCTCCAGCATTTTGTAGCTTCAGGCTTCAAGCTACAAAACGCTCAGGTGTGAATGGGGCCTTAGAGTGGAGCTGCAAGGGTTAACTGCGCATTTAGTCTACAGTAAAAGCATGTTTACTTACCTGAACCTTCGCTTACCCAGCAGATGGCACTCCCCCATGTTCCGGTAGTGGATTATCCCTCAGGGCAGAGCTAAGGACATTGCCTTGGTCTTGATTAGACATGTGCAATTCGTTTAGCTCCAAATTGTTTTTTCGTCAAAATTCTGAATATTTGTTAATTCGGAAACATCCGAATAAACAAAAAAAGTTTCACAAATTTTTCTGAAAACAAATTTTCGAAAAGAACGAAAATCAGGAAGAACGAAAATCTGAAATTCGAAAATCGGAAAGAAAGAAAATCCGAAAATCAAAAATCCGAAAATTCGAAAGAACGAAAATCTGAAAATAAGAACAAAAATCCGAAAATTTGAAAGAACAAAAATCCGAAAATAAGAATGAAAATCCGAAAATTTGAAAGAACGAAAATCTGAAAATAAGAACGAAAATTCGAAAATCCTAAAGAACAAAAAACATTTCGATAATTTCTATTATAATTAAATTATTACGTTTATTATTTTTATTAACCATAACCATTATTATAGGTTTTTTAAATTATTATTAATTAATAATAATAATAATAAAAACTATAATAATACTATGAAATTATAGGTATTGGAATTTCCTTTCAAATTTAGCTGTTAGTGAACTTAATGAATTATTAACCATTATTGTAGTTTTTTTATTATTATTATTGTTATTTATTAATAAAAAATAATAATAATTATAACTATAATAATAGTTCTAAATTATTAAATGCGTTAGGTATTGGAATTTCCTTTCAAATTTGTCTGCCTGTTAGTGAACGTAACAAACACAAATTTATCTGAATTTACGAATTTTCAAAATAATAAATACTGCATCTATAGGAATGGAACTTACCAAATTAAAATTTTCTCGAATTCCCAAATTACCGATAATAACGAATATTGCGTCTATACGAATGGAACGAACCGAATTTGAATGTTTCCGAATACACGAATTACCAAAAATAACAAATACAAGATAGCAAGGATAACTTGCCACACATTTGTGGCAGTATTGATTTGTAAGTCTTGTTAACTTGCCGCACATCTTCCCTGGCAAGTTGTACATTTGCAGAGCGCTTGAAGCACAAGTCCAATTTGTCGCAAATTTGCATGGCAAGACTCTAGCAAGAGTGAAGTTGCATTGGAGAGCAGTGGCGGCACGTGCATTAAGGGTGCACAGGCGTACCCCCCTATCCCTGCTGCTGCCCCTCCCATCCCTGCCACCGTCCTCCTATTCATGCACCCGGCCCCTTTCAGGATACCGGATGCATGGATTCCTATGGCAGGGGCGGGAGGGAGTGTTTTTTTTAAGCACCTGATTAGAGCCCGAGGCTCTAATAGTCTTCAAAAAGGGTGGGCTCGGTCCCACCCAATTGTGTGGCCATAGCGAATTCATTTTTACTATTTTCACATTGCAGTGCCTCCCCGCCAATCAGAAGGCAGGTCTGTGACACCTGTTTCCCGATTGGCCAAAGCGCCAGGCGATCCTATTGGATGCCTAGGCGCTTTGGCAAGGAAGAGGAAACATGAGGAGTGGATACCTCCGTCCGCCCTCTCCACACACCGCCACCACCGCTGCTATGTAGGAAACAGGAGGATCCTCTCCACTCCAGACACACAGACGGGGGGTGATGCTGCATACTGCTATCTTGTGGCTCTGTATACTGCTATATGGTGGCTCTGTATACTCCTATCTGGTGGCTCTGTATGCCCCTATCTGGTGGCTCTGTATACTGCTATATGGTGGCTCTGTATACTCCTACCTGGTGGCTCTGTATACCCTTATCTGGTGGCTCTGTATACTGCTATCTGGTGGCTCTGTATACTGCTATCTGGTGGCTCTGTATAACCTATATGGTGGCTCTGTATACTGCTATCTGGTGACTCTGTATACTGCTATCTGGTGGCTCTGTATACTGCTATCTGGTGGCTCTGTATGCCCCTATCTGGTGGCTCTGTATACTGCTATATGGTGGCTCTGTATACTCCTACCTGGTGGCTCTGTATACCCTTATCTTGTGGCTCTGTATACTGCTATCTGGTGGCTCTGTATACTGCTATCTGGTGGCTCTGTATAACCTATATGGTGGCTCTGTATACTGCTATCTGGTGACTCTGTATACTGCTATCTGGTGGCTCTGTATACTGCTATCTGGTGGCTCTGTATAACCTATATGGTGGCTCTGTATACTGCTATCTGGGGGCTCTGTATACTGCTATCTGGTGGCTCTGTATACCCCTATCTGTTGGCTCTGTATACCCCTATCTGGTGACTATGTATATCCCTATCTGATGACTCTGTATACCCCTATCTGATGACTCTGTATACACCTATCTGGTGATGCTGTATACCCTCTCTGTGATGCTGTATACTCCTGACACAATGGGTGGAATCTATAAAGGGTGGGGCTTATGAGAAGTGGGAGGGGCCAAAAAGGAAGGGCTGGGTCTGGCGCCCCCCATCCTAAAATGTCACCAGCCGCCACTGTTGGTGAGTCTACAGCAAGAGCCCCGCAAGTCCTGCAAGTCTACAGCAAAAGCCCCACAAGTCTACAGCCAGAGTTATGCAAGTCTCCGTTGTTGGCAAGAAAAAAGAAGCAAGCAGCGCAAATATATAATCCCACAATCTGGTGATAGTGAACCCACTGCTAATAACCAAATCCCTTACTGTACACGTGTGAAATACATTCAATCCAACAAACATATATAATGATAAACCCTGTGTTATTGCATAAAATAATTCATCTATCATACAAATTTTTTTTTTTTTTTTTAATGAATCAACCCGGATAGTAATTAATTGAGCTGCAAGTTTGAAAATGACTTGCTAAGCTATTGCTAGAGTTGCCAGGCTTCACATGTTTCTGCACAATTGCAGCAAATCAGCATTACATGACTCCAGATCCATAATAGCTATCCCACCACAGGGGCCATGTGGATGAATTTTCATCATTGCTCCCTGCTGTGTGTAAGGTTTTTCTTTAATTGGTGCAAGGGCAGCCATAGAATGACTTTGGGAATGGTGGGCAGAGAGGTGAGTGGTAACCATGAGATCTGATATGGAAAAAAAACTGGTAGTTCCACCGCTGTATAGAGGACTACACGTTCCAGCAATACAGTAACAATGCAGAATACCAGCAGCTATAGGGGGTGTATATAAAGAGCCATGCATTGTATATAGAGAGATGACTGCACTGTACTCTGTTGTAAAGAGATCCATGTACTGTATACAGGGAGATCCATGCATTGTGCTGTATACAGAGAAACCCATACATTGTGCTGTATACAGAGAGACCCATGCATTTTGCTGCATACAGAGAGATCCCTTTCATGGGAAATAGGAAAAGGTGGATACTTTTGTCACCATCTATACAGGGCTCACCTCACTCTACTGAGATCTCAGGTCACATGACTTTCTGGTCTAGGCATGCCCTGACAGTAAAGCAGAGAGATGAGCGGAGGGTTCCCCCAGTACTGGTTCCCCCATTGTGCTGTATTGGGGTTGGTTTATAAATGGCTAATTTTTCCTCCTACATTGTGTGCAATGTCTACCATTTCCCTCTTACATTCCGTTGATGTCTTCTGTAGCTTTATTCCTGGCTGGCTATTCTCTGCAATCACGCAACTGCTGCCTCTCAATCTGAAACCACAATGATTCCCATCATGGGATGCCCTGTGTATTTGTGTATATGTAATAATAATAAAAAATGGTGCGCTAATTCAAGCAGCAAAAATAGACCAATATGCAGGAATGACTATTCCTAATTTTAAAAAAAAAATGCAGTAATATGCAATAATGTTGTGAAAGAATGATAAAGTGCACTAATTCAAAAAGCTATGCAACAAAAATAAACAAATATGCATGGATGACTCCCTCATTTAAAAAAAAAAAAAAAAAAATACAGTAACATGCAATAATAAGTGAAACAGTGATGAAGTGCGCTAATTCAAGAAGCTAAGCAGCAAAAATAAACAAAATATGCATGGCTATGCCTAATTTAAAGGAAAAAAAAAAATACAATAATATGCGATAATATGTGAAAGAGCGATAAAAGTGTTTGAATCAAAAGCAGATATTCATCTGATTTTACATAAAAAAATAAAATATTTGCTTTTAATTCAATGTTTCACATATTATCACATATTATTGTAAATTTTTTTAGTTTTTTTTTAAATTAGGGATAGTCATTTATGCATATTTGTTTATTTTTGCTGTTTAGCTTCTTGAATTAGCGCACTTTATCACTGTTTCACATATTACTGTAATTTTTGTTTTGTTTTTTCTTGTTTTTTAATTAGGGATAGTCATTCCTGCATATTTGTCTATTTTTTATGCATAGCTTATTGAATTAGCGCACCATTTATTATTATTATTACTACATATTATTATATATTATTATACACACAAATACACACGGCATCCCATGATGGGAATCGTTGTGTTTTCAGATCGAGGGGCAACAGATGCATAAGAACAGAGATTGCAGAGAATAGCCAGCCAGGAATAAAGTTACAGAAGACGTCAACAGAATGTGAGAGGGAAATGGTAGACATTGCACACAATGTAGGAAGAAAAAACAAGCCATTTATAGACCAACTCCAATACAGCACAATAGAGAAGCCAATACTGGGGGAACCCTCCGCTCATGTCTCTGCTTTACTGTAAGGGATAGAAGGCATGCCTAGACCAGAAAGGTCATATGACCTGAGACCTCTGTAGAGTGAGGTGAGCCCGGTATAGATGGTGACAAATGTATCCATCCTTTCCTATTTCCCATGAAAGGGATCTCTCTGTATACAACACAATGCATGGATCTCCCTGTATACAACACAATGCATGGATCTCCCTGTATACAGTACATGGATCTCTTTACAACACAGTACAGTGCAGTCATCTATCTATATACAATGCATGGCTCTCTATATACACTCCCTATAGCTAGTGGTATTCTGCATTGTTACTGTATTGCTGGGATTTATAGTCCTCTATACAGTGGTGGAACTACCAGGTTTCTATTTCCATCTCTTGTTAAATACACACATTTTCTGCTAAATCTCAGCATATAAACAAGGAAAAATAAAACATTCCAAATTGTGCTACACCAATGGGATATTAGAGTTAGTCACTCCTTGATTTCTACCTCCTTGAACTCCATATCAGATCTCATGGTTACCACTCACCTCTCTGTACATCACTCCCAAAGTGATTTTATAGCTGCTCCAGCACCAATTAAAGAAAAACCTTACACACAGCAGGGAGCAATGATGAAAATTCAGCCACAGTGACCCCCTGTGGTGGGATAACAATTACACAACATAACTGAACCAAAACTTGCAGCAGACTTGTGGAATTTTGCAAAGAAAGTTGATTTGGAGTCATGCAATGCAGACTTGCTACTATTGTGCAACAAACTTGTGAAGCCTGGCAAGTCTAGCAATAGCTTAGCAAGTCATTTTCAAACTTGCATTTTCAAAATTACCGCATCTATACAGATGGAGCGAACTGAATTTGAATGTTTCCGAATTTATGAATTTATTTGAAATTTGATCATAATAAATGATTCGAAAAATGAAATAAAAAAAACGAATGAAACAAAAAACAAAAGAAAAAAAAAAATTTTTCGGCCATGCACATGTCTAGTCTTGATGACAGCAGCACCTTAGACCAATGGAGCATGGAGAAGAAGATGTTGTTGGGATTGGCCATGCAGAGGAGCAGAAGTAGATCTTCTTTTCGTTGTACCCTAGATCTGAACAAGTAATTAACCCTTGCAGTGTGGACACATATATATATACCGCATATTTAAAGCGGTAGTAAACCCATGCAATTAACAGGTTAAAAACCAGTCACATTTCCGGAAATGTAACACTCCCATTGGTTGTGCTCTAAACCATACTGTCAAACCATCCAATGGCTGGTGTCATAGCTGATCACATGTGCAGCATCATGGCAGTTTTAGATTAAACAGAGGCCAAGATGGCAGCTTCCTTGGCTGAAAATGATACTAATTTACTACCACTTTAAGTTTCCTGGAGTTGGGTTTTAAAGCCTAGGCTGAATAAAAGCAGCCCCAGCAGTAAAGCTGCCCCAGAACTGTTTGAGAAGGCACTGGGAACACTCCATCCCTGCCCATTAAGAATTCCTCACTGACAAGGAGGGTCTGCCATCTATTAGGCTAAGGAAAAACACTCCCTTTAAATAATATTTGCATGAACTGCAGAAAGAAAGAAAGACCACCTTGTATGCTTTTTGACTTTGTTGTCATGGAGACCAACATCAACAAAGACTGGACCCTTTCGTGAAATTATAATCCCATAACAGAACCAGGGACAGACAGACAAACAAGTCTTTAATAATTAAGCAATCGTTGAGACAGACTGTGCTGTTATTAAATTTCATTTGTGGTTTAATTACACATTTTTTCCCCCTCAGAGGCTTTGTTGTATCAATTAGTTGATTGAATGGCCCATGTTGTGGCTTTAGTGAAAACGGATCTGTTGTGAAGGAGCATATTTATCGGGAGCTAAAAGAAGAGGGGGACAGGGGGATGGCAGGAGGAAAAAAAAATTCAATTAAATGTCAGCGTGGAGTGACGAGGAGCATTTGATATGGCTTTTAGTATAATTGCTTGCATTTCATTAACAGAACCATTTACCAGGAGGATACTTCAGAACTAGGAAAATAAAATGAGGATGCAGTCCTGACAATAAGGGAGAAGCCTGTTTAACTCGCATGTTGCCAGGACTAATGGGTCTTGTAGATGAGCATCAAAAACAGCCCCGCCTAAAGAATCCTAAATAACATTAAATTTCAATGCAGAAATTTTTGGTGGGATTTTGGAACTTTCATATGTTTGTAGGTCCCTCCATAACACTAACAAGTGCTCCATGGCCAAGCCTAGTTGGTGGGAAATCGGCCAACCACTATTGTTTACCAGGCCATTGCCCGCAACACTCCCCCCTTCCTCCTTCACAAGGCAAACTGGCATGCTCGTAGGAAGATCTTCTAATAGAAAGATATTTTGGTGGTCGAGTTGTGCATGCATGTCTGTTTAACACTTGCAAGCAGCTTAAAGCGGTAGTAAACTGTCAATGTCATAATGTGCTAGTATGCATCGCATATGAAAGACTTTCCTTAAAACAAAGCTCTCCAGCGCCATGCTGTCACCGCTGAGAGGGCTGACATGTACCTCTGGTCTTCCTTCCAGGTCCGCGACCTCTGGCTACATGAGTGGCCAGCGTCACAATGACGCCACTCCCGCGTGTGCGGGAGCAGCCGTCCACCACACGGTTCTGAAGGTCTGGCACTGTATGTAAGTTTGGGAGATATTCACAGTACCTACAGGTAAGCTTTATTATAAGCTTACATGTAGGTATAAGTGGTGTAACAGAGTTTACTACCTCTTTAACGTGATTGTAAACAATCACCTTGTAAAACAACCCATTCAGTTTTAAATAGAAATGAAAGATAAACATTTTTGTATAGATATAAAAAAAAACATTATAAATACATTTTATCCCTTTTTTATAAGGGATCACATTCCCTCTGTTCTCAGCTGCATAAGAGCTGGGGGAAGGAGAAGCAGTGGGACACCGCACTTCCCAGTGAATGGCTGTGCAGCAGGGGTGGTCAGAGAGAGCACACAGAGTTCTCAGCATAGCTGGAGAACTGACCATGGTGTGTTCTCATGCCTAGTGTGGTCCATTTTTACTAGGAAAGCAGAGGGACTGGCAGTAACACCAGGGATTTCACGTAAAAGAAGCAATAAAAAGAGAACTGGAGAATTTTTCATACAAGTACATGGTACAGCAGGCACATACCAGGAATATGAAGTGTTGGGGTAACAAACACTTTAATCTTTCATAACCAAAGGTCATTAATGCCTAGATGTTCAAATGTAGCAGCAATAGCTGCAGAGTTGACAATAACTCTTTGAACAATTACGATACATAAATATTTGTTTATATTTTTAACATGAAAAGCTTTTATTTGGTATACTGAAAAAATAAAAAATAAAACTGATCTGTGTTTTTATTAAAGGCTAACAAACAGTCTGGAGACATTTGTTACATTTCTTTTACCATTTTTTTTATTTAATTGTATCTGACAATTATAGTATTAAACAAACTTCAGGCTGCAAATGCATTTGCGGTGCCATCTGCAGGTTGAAGGCTTAGCCTGCATTCTCATGGGCCTTTAGCCATGGTGCAAATAAATCCTAGTGGCAGTAATCTACTGCTGTGATCCCTGGTTATGGGAACAGTCACATATAGCCAGGGCCAGGTCTACCACGGGTCCTAGTGGGTTCATGGGTCCCAGCCGGCAAGTTGAAAGGGGTGGCAGAGGGCCGCTGCTACCTATACGATCCGCACCAATTGCAGACTCAATGAGAGTGTAATGGGCTGCCTGACACATCTCTGTCCCACACAGCCATGGCACTCTCACTGTCTGAGTCTGCACTTGGTGCTTCAGTGACAGCCAGAGCCCAGAAATAAGTGTGAAAGCGAATCTTGCTTCGTCCATATGATAGGGCCAGGAGGAACTTTCTCACACGAGGTCCTGAGCAGGGGTGGCGCCAAGTGAGTCTGTATACACAAAACCTGTCTCTATACTAAACTAGCCTGTCTCTATACTAAACTAGCCTGTCTATATACTACACTAGCCTGTCTATATACTGCACTAGTCTGTTTATATATTACCCTAGCTTAGCACAAGCCTGTATATATACTACACTAGCCTGTCTATATACTGCACTAGCCTGTCTATATACTAAACTAGCCTGTCTATATACTACACTAGCCTGTCTATATGCTGCACTAGCCTGTCTATATACTGCACTAGCCTGTCTATAGACTTCACTAGCCTATCTATATACTTCACTAGCCTGTCTATATACTACACTGACTTGTCTATATACTTCACTAGCCTGTCTATATATTACACTAGCCTGTCTATATACTGCACTAGTCTGTTTGTATATCCTAGCCTGTCTATTTACCACACTAGCCTGTCTGTATACTGCATTAGAATGTCTATATACTATACTAGCCTGTCTATATATTACACTAGCCTGTCTATATACTGCACTAGTCTGTTTGTATATCCTAGCCTGTCTATGTACCACACTAGCCTGTCTGTATACTGCATTAGAATGTCTATATACTATACTAGCCTGTCTATATACTGCACTAGCCTGTCTATATACTGCACTAGTCTGTCTGCATGCCCTAGCCTGTCTATATACCACACTAGCCTGTCTGTATACTGCATTAGCCCATCTGTATACTACCCTAGCCTGTCTATATACCACACTAGCCTGTCTGTATACTGTACTAGCCTGTCTATATACTACACTAGGTCCTGAGCAGGGGTGGCGCCAAGTGAGTCTGTATACACAAAGCCTGTCTCTATACTAAACTAGCCTGTCTATATACTACACTAGCCTGTCTATATACTGCACTTGCCTGTCTATATACTTCACTAGCCTGTCTATATACTACACTAACCTGTCTATATACTACTACTACTATACGGCATAACTCCCAACTTTCTGAAATGTGTTTTGCTTGTGTCTATCTAGCAAGGTTCTTGCGGTAAAACCAAGGAAGCTTAGACTTCTGTAGTGTATCAATGCTTTACTAAACAGAAAATCGGCACATAGAATTGTAGGATACACAATACAACACAACTCATAGCTTACAAAATATGTCTACAACATGCACAATGCCAATCATCCTTTCTAGCAAAATATAAGCATGTACAATATGAACGCATTAGGTAAACTAAACTGTTACTCAACTTAGGGTTTTAGATATAATGTCCTTCTTGAATTCTTGCTCAGTCCAGCTCAAAATGGCTCCAAAGATCTCCAGCTTCTAGCAGCCATGTATTGCTCCTTTGTTTTTGTCCGAACACATGTTCCTTTCAAAAGACCCCAAGCCCCTCTAACTAACTTCCTGTATACACCAACTTCCTGTCTAGCAGTCTAATTGGCTTATTTACATATCAATAGAGGGGGGGGAGCCTGGTTTCCCCTGAAAGCACATGGTCTAAAAACCTAACTCCATATTATATGCTATTAGATCAATACAAAAAAATCATAACAACACATACCACTAGAGTTGAGCGGACACCTGGATGTTCGGGTTCGGCCGAACTTTGTGAAAAAGTTCGGGTTCGGTACCGAACTTGACCCGAACTTGATCCCGGACCCCGAACCCCATTAAAGTCAATGGGGACCCGAACTTTTCGGCACAAATATGGCTGTAAAAAAGTCCTGGCAAGTGCTAGAGGGCTGCAAAAAGAAGTAAAATGGGGGTAAGAGTAGGACAAGTGCCCTACAAAAAAATGGGGATAGGGAAAATAACTTAAAATCAAATTCAACAAAAATAAAAATGGGAAGGGGGGTGGATGTGGAGTAGGAGCCTAGAGGTTGACTAGGCCATGACCGTGGCAGTGTAGGTGGAAGTGGCGGTGGTGGTGGAGGAGGAGGAGGAGGTAGCCAACACTTTTTGTTGTTTGTTTGTTTTTTTTTACTAATTGGGGTAGCCCCCAAAATATTGAGGCATATTAAAAAAAAACAAGTATACCAATGGCTGTGTGAGGCTGGTCTAAATGTCTATTCTGCACAAGGTACAGACAAGTCTTGTGGGATCCATGCCTGGTTCATTTTAATAAAGGTTAGCTTGTCCACGTTGGCTGTGGACAGGCGGCTGCGCTTGTCTGTGATAACGCCCCCTGCCGTGCTAAACACACGTTCAGACAGTACACTGGCTGCAGGGCAGCCCAGCACTTCCAAGGCATAAAGGGCAAGCTCAGGCCATGTGCCCAATTTGGAGACCCAGAAGTTGAATGGGGCAGACCCATCAGTCAGTACGTGTAGGCGTGTGCACACATACTGTTCCACCTGAGCAGCAGGAACCTCTCCCTATAGAACTAGGAGATGATTTTAAAACAATAATCTGTCCCTTACAGGAGCAGCAGGAACCTCTCCCTATAGAACTAGGAGATGATTTTAGAACAATAATCTGTCCCTTACAGCACCAGCAGGAACCTGACCCTATAGGAGTAGGCGATGATTTTAGAACAATAATCTGTCCCTTACAGCAACAGCAGGAACCTGACCCTATAGGAGTAGGCGATGGTTTTAGAACAATAATCTGTCCCTTACAGAAACAGCAGGAACCTGATCCTATAGGAGTAGGCGATGATTTTAGAACAATAATCTGTCCCTTACAGCAACAGGAGGAACCTGACCCTATAGGAGTAGGCGATGATTTTAGAACAATAATCTGTCCCTTACAGCAACAGCAGGAACCTGACCCTATAGGGATAGGCGATTGATTTTAGAACAATAATCTGTCCCTTACAGCAACAGCAGGAACCTGACCCTATAGAACTAGGAGATGATTTCAGAACAATAATCTGTCCCTCAAAGCAGTAGACTCTACCTAGTCCAGAATCAGATGGTTCTGTAATGCAGGATGAGATCTGCAAACTGTCCCTCAAAGCAGTAGTAGTAGTAATCTCTACCTAGTCCAGAATCAGATCGTTCTATAATGCAGGATGAGATCTGCAATCTGTTCCTCAAAGCAGTAGTAGTAATCTCTACCTAGTCCAGAATCAGATCGTTCTGAAATGCAGGATGAGATGTTATTATAACTGCAATCTGTCCCTCACAGCGCCGGCAGCATCCTCTCCCTAGACTAGCCTGAGAGCATGTGACATGCAGCACTATGTGACTCCAGCTTATACAGAGGCTGGGTCACATGATGCACTGGCCAATCACAGCCATGCCATTAGTAGGCATGGCTGTGATGGCTTCTAAGGGCAAACCAGTGAAACACTTGTTGATTGGCTGCCCTGCAGCTATTCAACAGGCGGGATCAAATACCCGAACCCAGAGCCCAAACTTTTTTTCAAATGTCCGGGTTCGGGTCCGGGTCACGGACACCCCAAAGTTCGGTACGGACCCGAACTTTACAGTTCGGGTTCGCTCAACTCTACATACCACCTCTTGACTTTATAGCATAATATAGGAAACTTCAACATCTCTTAAAGCCTTTTGTCCAGGAAAGGGCAAAATAAAGCCCCCATAATGTAGCTCAAAAATGGGAGAAAAAAATTCCCTTTTGACTCCCATATCTTCTGGGCAGTCAGACTAAAGTCCCTGGATGGCTGAAACATTACTTAGGGTCAGCAATGTCCTTGACAGTCTGTGGAAGGAAAGTTCCAGATGAAAGTCCCTTCTCCTCCTCCTGGTCATAAGGAACTGCTCAGATGAAAGTCCACTTCAAATCAGAAACCAACCGCATCTTCCTCAGACTCTCTTCTGGTATGCCTCCTCCCATCTGGCCTGGTCATCTGCTGGGCCTGCTCCACCTCTTAATGCTCAGTACCTGAAAAAAGTAAGAGACAATGCAGATAATACAGTATCTCACAAAAGTGAGTACACCCCTCACATTTCTGTAGATATTTTATTATGTCCTTTCATGTGACACACTGAAGAAATTACACTTTGCTACAGTGTAAAGTAGTGAGTATGCAGCTTGTATAACAGTGTAAATTTGCTGTCCCCTCAAAATAACTCAACACGCAGCCATGTCTAAACTGCTGGCAACAAAAGTGAGTACACCCCCAAGTGAAAATGTCCACATTGGGCCCAATTAGTCACCCCCCCCCGGTGTTATGTGACTCGTTATTGTTACAAGGTCTCAGGTGTGAATGGGGACCAGTGGGGTTAAATTTGGTGTTATCGCTCTCACTCTCTCATACTGGTCACTGGAAGTTCAACAATGCACCTCATGGCAAAGAACACTCTGAGGATCTGAAAAAAATAATTGTTGCTCTATATAAAGATAGCCTAGGCTATAACAAGATTGCCAGGACCCCAGGACACTGAAACTGAGCTGCAGCACAGTGGCCAAGACCATACATCAGTTTAACTAGACTGGTTCCACTCAGAACAGGCCTTGCCGTGGTCGACCAAAGAGATCGAGTGCACTTGCTCAGCGTCATATCCAGAGGTTGTCATTTAGAAATAGGTGTATGAGTGCTGCCAGCATTGCTGCAGAGGTTGAAGGGGTGGAGGGTCAGCCTGTCAGTGATCAGACCATACTCCACACACTGCATAAAATTGGTCTGCACGGCTGTCATCCCAGAATGAAGCCTCTTCTAAAGATGATGCACAAGAAAGCCCACAAATAGTTTGCTGAAGACAAGCAGACTAAGGACATGGATTACTGGAACCATGTCCTGTGGTTTGATGAGACCAAGGTAAACTTATTTGGTTCAGATGGTGTCAAGAGTGTGTGATGGCAACCAGGTGAGGAGTACAAAGACAAGTGTGTCTTGCCTACAGTCAAGCATGGTGGTGGGAGTGTCATGGTCTGGGGCTGCATGAGTGCTGTCGGCACTGGGGTGCTACAGTTCATTGAGGGAACCATGAATGTTAACATGCACTGTGATATACTGAAGCAGAACATGATCCCCTCCCTTTGGAGACTGGGCCAAAGGGCAACATGATAGCGATCCCAAACACACTTCCAAGACAACCACTGCCTTGCTAAAGAAGCTAAGGGTAAAGGTGATAGACTGGTCAAGCATGTTTCCAGACCTAAACCCTATTGAGCATCTGTGGGGCATCCTCAAATGGAAGATGGAGGAGCACAAGGTCTGTGATGTCATCATGGAGGAGTGGAAGAGGACTCCAGTGGCAACCTTTGAAGCTCTGGTGAACTCCATGCCCAAGATGTTAAGGCAGTGCTAAAAAATAATGGTGGCCACACAAAATATTGACACTTTGGGCCCAATTTGGACATTTTCATTTAGGGGTGTACTCACTTTTGTTGTCAGCGGTTCAGACATTAATGGCGGTGTGTTGAGTTATTTTGAGGGGACAGCAAATTTACACTGTTATACAAACTATACACTCACTACTTTACATTGTAGCAAAGTATATTTTTTTCAGTGTTGTCACATGAAAAGATAAAATAAAATATTTACAAAAATGTGAGGGGTGTACTCACTTTTGTGAGATACTGTATGATCTTTCCAACTGTGCCAAAAACATAGCTCACTACTCACATTTCTCTATCTGCCCATTTCTAACTGCAAAACTATTGTAGGTGCCCACTGTTGCCTTGAAACACTTTCACGGAAAGGCATTGACTTCCAACGCAACAAATAAACTTGCATGTCTCTCCATGCTGTCCTGGGACAAACACTGGCCTGCTGTTGTTCAGTCTTCACAGCATAGCACATTTTAGTAAAATGGCCCATTTTATGGCAAGAGAAACACTTAATGTGACTGAATGTACTATTCCCAACCACTTGCTTCCACTTCTTAAGCACTGCTGGTGTAGGAATCTCATCTATTTCCTCTCTAGGGACATCCACCATAATTAAATCACTTCACATATGTCTCCTGGAGACCATAGGCCTTGCCTTCCTTGTATGTGACTCAGCTCGGCCATCTTTTGAGCTGATCAAATACTCAGGTTTCCGCTTATGGCAAGTACCAGTGGCACATGTCCTACTTTTGCTCAAAGGCTTAGGGCTCTGCAACAGAAATCCACTGACTATTTCTGGCCCAGGTAGGAAGGGTGCACGCTTTCAAATCCTCCTGAAAGGTTCTTGCATTAAAACCAAGGAAGCTTAGACTTCAGTAGTGTATCAATGCTTTACTAAACAGAAAATCTGCACATACAACTGTAGGATACACAATACAACACAACTCATAGCTTACATAATATGTCTACAACATGCACAATGCCAATCATCCTTTCTAGCAAAATATAAGCATGTACAATATGTACGCATTAGGTAAACTAAACTGTTACTCAACTTAGGGTTTAAGATTCCTTGCTCAGTCCAGCTCAAAATGGCTCCAAAGATCTCCAGTTTCTAGCAGCCATGTGTTGCTCCTTTGTCTTCTCAAACACAACTCTTTGTCCAAACACGTTCCTTTCAAAAGACCCCAAGCCCCTCTCACCAACTTCCTGTATACACCAACTTCCTGCAAAGAACTTCCTCTCTAGCAGTCTAACTGGTTTATTTACATATCAATAGAGGTGGAGGGGGGCAGCCTGGCTTCCCCTGAAAGCACATGGTCTAAAAATCTAACTCCATATTATATGCTATAAAATCAGTACACAAAATCATGGTAACACAAATAATAAAGAGGAACACTTTTTAGAACACAGTAGGCAAACCACACAAGCGCCTTTTGACCTTTATTTATCTTATGCATTGGCTTTTCAAGATAAATAATGCAGTAATATAGAAGTTGGTTAAAAAGTTAAGAGCAGCACAAGGGACAGAGGTATTGGTCTTTAAAGAGGGACAGTTAGGAGCTTTGATACTGCACTAGTCTGTTTATATACTGCACTAGTCTGTCTATATACTACACTAGCCTATCTATATACTTGCATAGCCTGTGCATATACTACACTAGCCTGTCCATATACTACACTAGCCTGTCTATATACTACACTAGCCTGTCTATATACTACCCTAGCCTGTCTATATACTGCATTAGCCTGTCTATATACTACACTAGCCTGTCTATATACTGCAATAGCCTGTCTATATACTGATCTAGTCTGTCTTTATACTGCACTAGCCTGTCTATATATTACAATAGCCTGTCTATATACTACACTAGCCTGTCTATATACTTAACTAGCCTGTCTATATACTACACTAGCCTGTCTATATACTACACTAGCCTGTCTAAATACTGCACTAGCCTGTCTATATACTGCACTAGTCTGCCTGTATACTCTAGCCTGTCTATATACCACACTAGCCTGTCTGTATACTGCACTAGCCTGCCTATATACTACACTAGCCTGTCTATACACTAAACTAGCCTGTCTATATACTTCACTAGCCTATCTATATACTACACTAGCCTGTCTATATACTTCACTAGCCTGTCTATATACTGCACTAGTCTGTCTATATACTGCACTAACCTGTCTATATACTGCACTAGTCTGTCTGTATACCCTAGCCCGTCTATATACCACACTAGCCTGTCTCTATACTGCACTAGCCTGCCTATATACTACACTAGCCTGTCTATACACTAAACTAGCCAGTCTATATACTTCACTAGCATATCTATATACAACACTAGCCTGTCTATATACTTCACTAGCCTGTCTATATACTACACTAACCTGTCTATATACTGCACTAGTCTGTCTATATACTGCACCAGCCTGTCTATATACTGCACTAGCCTATCTATATACTACATTAGCCTGTCTATACACTGCACTAGCCTGTCTATATACTGCACTAGCCTGTCTATATACTTCACTAGCCTGTCTATAAACTGCACTAGTCTGTCTATATACTGCACTAACCTGTCTATATACTGCACTAGTCTGTCTATATACTGCACCAGCCTGTCTATATACTGCACTAGCCTATCTATATACTACATTTGCCTGTCTATACACTGCACTAGCCTGTCTATATACTGCACTAGCCTGTCTATATACTACACTAGCCTGTCTATATATTGCACTGATCATGACAACACACATCTGTATACCCTAGCCTGTCTATATACTTCACTAGCCTGTCTGTATACTGCACTAGCCTGTCTGTATACTACACTAGTCTGTCTATATACTACACTAGTCTGTTTTTATACTGCACTAGCCTGTCTATATACTACACTAGTTTGTCTTCATACTGCACTAGCCTGTCTATATACTGCACTAGTCTGTCTATATACTGCACTAGCCTGTCTATATAGTACACTAGCCTGTCTATATACTGCATGAGTCTGTCTATATAGTGCACTAGCCTTTCTATATACTGCACTAGTCTGTCTGTATACTACACTAATCTGTCTATATACTGCACTAGCCTGTCTATATACCTTACTAGCCTATCTATATACTACACTAGCCTGTCCATATACTACACTAGCCTGTCTATATACTTCACTAGCCTGTCTATATACTACACTAGCCTGTCTGTATACTGCATTAGCCTAACAGTTATAGGGCAAAAATTTATAAACCTATTACAGGACAATGTTATGGTCTAGTTTATTGAGGCCCCAGCTAGGAATGATGCTTTGCTGGACCTGGTAATCTCAAACCATGCAGAACTTATTACCGATATTCATATAAAAGAACATCTGGGTAATAGTGACCATAATGTGATTTCATTTAATGTAAGCTGCAAGCAACAAACATATACGGGAAAGATAAAAACACTTAATTTTAAGAGAGATTTACAAGGATAAGGACTGCTCTCCAGGACTTAGACTGGGGGGAAATATTGGCATTGATGAACACACAACAGAAATGGGAATTTTTCAAAAAAACTGTATGCAAACTCAATGTAAAGTATATTCCCATGGGTAATAAGTTTAAAAGGCTAAAAATAAAACCTATGCGGCTCATGGCCAAAGTTAAAAAAGTTCTAAATGATAAGAAAAGAGCATTTAAAAAAATATAAAAATGAGGGCACACTATCATCTTTTAAATGTTACAAAGAATATAACAGAATATGTAAAAAGGAAATCAAGGATGCAAAAATTCACAACGAACGACAGATTGCAAAAGATAGTAGGACAAACCCCCAAAAAAATCTTCAAATATATTAATAGTAAAAAGGTCAGGTCTGAGCATGTAGGCCCTTTACAAAATAATCTAGAGTGCGTGACTGCGGACAAAGAGAAGGCAAATGTATTAAATGCATTCTTCAGCTCTGTGTATACAAAGGAGAATGGGGGAGCTCATATCCACAATGGGGGTGGTAGTGACACAGCCACAAATGATCCCCAATGGCTCAAAAGTGAATTGGTCCAGAAGTATTTAGACAGAATAAAGGTTGATAAAGCACCTGGACCAGATGGCAGTCATCCACGGATCCTAAAGAAATTGAGCTCTGTCATTTCAAAGCCATTGTATCTAAATTTTAGGGACTCCTTAATGAAAGGAATAGTACCACTGGATTGGCGTAGGGCCAATGTGGTGCCCATATTTAAAAAGGGATCAAAGTCTTTACCAAGTAACTATAGACCTGTTAGTTTAACTTCTTTAGCTGGGAAGATACTGGAGAGTTTAATAAAAGACCACATAGATGAGTTCTTGTTGAAAAAAAAACGTTTTAAGCAACAGACAGCATGGATTCATGAAAGACAGAAGTTGTAAAACAAACCTGGTTTCTTTTTATGAGGAGGTAACTAAAACCTTGGACAGAGGTGTGGCTGTGGATGTGGTATACTTGGATTTTGCAAAAGTGTTTGACACAGTTCCCCACACATGATGGCTAATGGGTAAGCTAAAGTCTACAGGCATGGAAAGATCAGTTTGTAAATGGATAGAAAACTGGCTAAAAGACTGAATTCAGAGAGTAGTGGTTAATGATTCTTACTCTGAATGGTCTAAGGTTATCAGTGGTGTACCCCAAGGTTCAGTGTTGGGACCCTTACTTTTCAATATATTTATACATGATATAGGGTCTGGGATTAAAAGTACCATTTCAGTGTTTGCAGATGACACCAAGCTATGCAGTGGAATACCGTCCTTACAGGATGTCTCCTGCATTTGGGGGCTAAGAATATGCATGCGTCGTACATACTAGGGGGAGTACAACTGGGGGGAATCCATAGTGGAGAAGAATCTGGGGGTTTTAGTAGATCATAAGCTTAATAATGGCATGCAATGCCAAGCTGCAGTTTCCAAAGCAAGCAAAATCCTTTCTTGTATTAAGAGAGGTATGGACTCCAGAGATAGAGACATCATTTTGCCCCTGCACAAATCATTAGTAATACCTCATCTGGAATATGCAGTTCAGTTTTGGCACCAGTTCTCAAAAAGGATATCAGGGAATTGGAGAAAGTGCAGAGAAGGGCAACCAAACTAATAAGAGGCATGGAGGAGCTCAGTTATGAGGAAAGATTAGAGGAACTGAATTTATTCTCTCTTGAGATGAGGAAATTAAAGGGGATATGATCAACATGTACAAATATATAAGTGGTCCATATAGTGAACTTGGTGTTGAGTTATTTACTTTAAGGTCATCACAAAGGACAAGTGGGCACTCTTTCATTATAGAGGAAAAAAGATTTTATCTCCAAATACGGAAAGGTTTCTTCACAGTTAGAGCTGTGAAAATGTGGAATAGACTCCCCCCAGAGGTGGTTTTGGCCAGTACGATAGATTGCTTTAAAAAAGGTCTGGATTCTTTCCTTAATGTAAATAATATAACTGGGTACTAACATTTTTAGGTAAAGTTGATCCAGAGTGAATCCGATTGCCTCTCGGGGGATCAGGAAGGAATTTTTTCCCCCCGCTATAGCAAATCTAATCATGCTGGGATGTTTTGCCTTTCTCTGGATCAACTGTGGGTGAAGGATTGTATATGGGATTGTATCGTTATATATCATTTTTCTTTTTTTCTTTTTTTGTTGAACTAGATGGACTTGTGTCTTTTTTCAACCTAACTAACTATGTAACTATGTAACTAGCCTGTCTATGTACTATCCTAGCCTGTCTATATACTACACTAGCCTGTCTATATACTTCACTAGCCTGTCTATATACTGCACTAGCCTGTGTGTGTACTACACTAGTCTGTCTATATACTACACTAGTCTGTCTGTATACCCTAGCCTGTCTATATACTGCACTAGCCTGTCTATATACTACACTAGCCTGTCTATATACTGCACTAGCCTGTCTATATACTACACTAGTCTGTCTATATACTGCACTAGCCTGTCTGTATACTACACTAGCCTGTCTATATACTGCACTAGCCTGTCTACAGATGCTGGTCATATAATTAGAATATCATCAAAAAGTTGATTTATTTCACAAATTCCATTCAAAAAGTGAAACATGTATATTACATTCATTCATTACACACAAACTGATATATTTCAAATGTTTATTTCTTTTAATTTTGATGATTATTACTGACGACTAAGGAAAACCCCAAATTCAGTATCTCAGAAAATTTAAATATTGTGAAAAGGTTCAATATTGAAGACATCTGGTGCCACACTCTGATCAGCTAATTAACTCTAAACACCTGCAAATGCCTTTAAATGGTCTCTTCATGGGGAAGACTGCTGACTTGACAGTTGTCCAAAAGACCATTGACACCTTGCACGAGGAGGGCAAGACACAAAAGGTCATTGCAAAAGAGGCTGGCTGTTCACAGAGCTCTGTGTCCAAGCACATTAATAGAGAGTCGAAGGGAAGTAAAAGATGTGGTAGAAAAAAGTGTACAAGCAATAGGGATAACCGCACCCTGGAGAGGATTGTGAAACAAACCCCATTCAAAAATGTGGGGGAGATTCACAAAGAGTGGACTGCAGCTTGAGTCAGTGCTTCAAGAACCACTACGCACAGAAGTATGCAAGACATGGGTTTCAGCTGTCGCATTCCTTGTGTCAAGCCACTCTTGAACAACAGACAGCGTCAGAAGCGTCTCGCCTGGGCTAAAGACAAAAAGGACTGGACTGCTGCTGAGTGGTCCAAAGTTATGTTCTCTGATGAAAGTAAATTTTGCATTTCCTTTGGAAATCAGGGTCCCAGAGTCTGGAGGAAGAGAGGAGAGGCACACAATCCAAGATGCTTGAGGTCCAGTGTAAAGTTACCACATGTCATCTGCTGGTGTTGGTCCACTGTGTTTTCTGAGGTCCAAGGTCAATGCAGCCGTATACCAGGAGGTTTTAGAGCACTTCATGCTTCCTGCTGCTGACCAACTTTATGGAGATGCAGATTTCATTTTCCAACAGGACTTGGCACCTGCACACAGTGCCAAAGCTACCAGTACTTGGTTTAAGGACCATGGTATCCCTGATCTTAAGTGGCCAGCAAACTCACCTGACCTTAACCCCTTAGAAAATCTATGGGGTATTGTGAAGAGGAAGATGCAATATATGTCAGACCCAAAAACGCAGAAGAGCTGAAGGCCACTATCAGAGCAACCTGGGCTCTCATAACACTTGAGCAGTGCCACAGACTGATCGACTCCATGCCACGCCGCATTGCTGCAGTAATTCAGGCAAAAGGAGCCCCAGCTAAGTATTGAGTACTGTACATGCTCATACTTTTCATGTTAATACTTTTCAGTTGGCCAAGATTTCTAAAAATCCTTTCTTTGTATTGGTCTTAAGTAATATTCTAATTTACTGAGATACTGAATTTGGGATTTTCCTTAGTTGTCAGTTATAATCATCAAAATTAAAAGAAATAAACATTTGAACTATATCAGTCTGTGTGTAATGAATGAATATAATATACACGTTTCACTTTTTGAATGGATTTAGTGAAATAAATCAACTTTTTGATAATATTCTAATTTTGCACTAGCCTGTCTATGTACTACACTAGCCTGCCTATATACTACACTAGCCTGTCTATATACTACACTAGCCTGTCTATATACTGCACTAGTCAGCACTGTGTCTAGGGCGGCACTTTGCAGGGGGGGTGTCAAAAAATCGGCCCCCCGCACAAAAAAAGCTCCCCACTACCTTCCGAGTCCCGACAAATACAGTCTCCCATAAAGCGGCATAAAGTGACTGGTAGGGGCGGTCTCCACTTGGCTGTGCTCGAGCAGAAGGGCGGTCATAGCTCACCTCGGCTCAGCTTGGCTGTGCTGGGGCAGGGGGCGGTCTCAGCTCAGCTGTTCTCGGGCAGGGAGGCGGTCACGGCTCACCTCGGCTCGGCTCTGCTCGGCTGTGCTGGGGGGGGGGGCGATCTAGGCTGTGCTCAGGCAGGGGGTTGTCTCCGCTCACCTCTGCTCAACGCGGCTGTGCTCAGGCAAGCGAGCGGGCATTGTCTTGACTCAGAGTGATGTAAGTTAATGATAGCTGGCAATTGAATTAGAAGAAAGACGATGATCATGTTAGAGAAGATGTTGACTGTGTCCCTAGCCTCTGACCATGTCCCCAGCCTCTGACCATGTCCCTAGCCTCTGACAATGTCCTTAGCCTCTGACCATGTCCGCAGCCTCTGACCATGTCCCCAGCCTCTGACCATGTCCGCAACCTCTGACCATGTCCGCAGCCTCTGACAATGTCTGTAGCCTCTGACCTTGTCCGCAGACTCTGAAATGTCCCCAGCCTCTGACCTTGTCCCCAGCCTCTGACCATGTCCCCAGCCTCTGACCATGTTCCCAGCCTCTGACCTTGCCCCCAGCCTCTGACCTTGTCCCCAGCCTCTGACCATGTCCCCAGCCTCTGACCATGTCTGCAGCCTCCGACCTTGTCCCCAGCCTCTGACCATGTCCCCAGTCTCTGGCCCTGACCATGTCTCCAGCCTCTGACCATGTCCCCAGCCTCTAACCTTGTGCCCAGCCTCTGACCATGTCCCCAGCCTCTGACCATGTCCTCAGCCTCTGACCATGTCCCCAGCCTCTGACCATGTCCGCAGCCTCTGACCATGTCCGCAGCCTCTGAACATGTCCTCACCCTCTGACCATGTCCCCACCCTCTGACCATGTCCCCAGCCTCTGACTATGTCCCCAGCCTCTGACTATGTCCCCAGCCTCTGAACATCTCTTATATCATGTTCGCAGTTTCTGATCATGTCTTCTATCATGTCTGCAGTCTCTGTCCATTTCTTGTATCATGTCCTCAGTCTCTAACCATCTCTTGTATCATGCCCTCAGTCTCTGTCCATCTCTTGTATCATGTCCTCAGTCTCTAACCATCTCTTGTATCATGTCCTCAGTCTCTAACCATCTCTTGTATCATGTTCGCAGTCTGACCAGCGCCTGTGTCATGTCTGCAGCCTCTGAATATGTCTGCAGTCTCTGACCATCTCCTTTAGTATGTCCACAGTCTCTGACCAACCCCTGAGGTGGAGCTCTAATAGGAAGAGGTGGAGCCTAAAGAGGAAGGGGTGGGGTTTACATATGAAAGGGTGGATCTTAAACAGGAAGGGGTGTGGTTAATTCAGATGGGGGCGCTCGATTTTAGTCTTGCCTAGGGCAGCACAAAACCAAAATACACCACTGGCACTAGTCTGTCTATATACTGCACTAGTCTGTCTGTATACCCTAGCCTGTCTGTATACCATACTAGCCTGTCTGTATACTGCACTAGACTGTCTATATACTACACTAGTCTGTATGTATACCTTAGCCTGTCTGTATACTACACTATCCTGTCTATATACTACACTAACCTGTCTATATACTGCACTAGCCTTTCTATATACTACACTTGTCTGTCTATATACTGCACTAGTCTGTCTGTATACCCTAGACTGTCTATATACTTTACTAGCCTGTCTATATATTACCCTAGCCTGTCTATATACTGAACTAGCCAGTCTATATACTACACTAGCCTGTCTATATACTACTCTAGCCTGTGTATATACTACCCTAGTCTGTCTATATACTACCCTAGCCTGTCTATATACTACACTAGCCCTTAACCTAGGTTCACACTTATGTGTTTAGTGCAAAATCTGACTTCCTGATAAATTTATTTTTAGTTTTATTTATCATGATATAAAATAATGTACACGGGGGCCTTTTGTTGGGCGTAATTTTTTTTTGTTGGGGGGGCAACATCCTTCTTGGACCTAGGGAGCACAATGTCTTGGGCCAGCCCTGCATATACAGTATCTCACAAAAGTGAGTACACCCCTCACATTTTTGTAATTATTTTATTATATCTTTTCATGTGACAATACTGAAGAAATGCCACTTTGCGACAATGTAGTGAGTGTACAGCTTGTATAACAGTGTAAATTTGCTGTCCCCTGTAAATAACTCAACACACAGCCATTAATGTCTAAACCTCTGGCAACAAAAGTGAGCATACCCCTAAGTGAAAAAGTCCAAATTGGGCCCAAATTGTCAATATTTTGTGTGGCCACCATTTTTTTCCAGCACTGCCTTAACCCTCTTGGCTATGGAGACCTCTTTCACTCCTCCATGATGACATCATGGAGCTGGTGGATGTTAGAGACCTTGCGCTCCTCCGCCTTCCATTTGAGGATGCCCCACAGATGCTCAATAGGGTTTAGGCCTGGATACATGCTTGGCCAGTCCATCACCTTTACCCTCAGCTTCTTTAGCAAGGCAGTGGTCATCTTGGAGGTGTGTTTGGCGTTGTTATCATGTTGGAATAATGCCCTGTAGCCCACTCTCTAAAGGGATGGGATCATGCTCTGCTTCAGTATGTCACAGTACATGCTGGCATTCATGGTTCCCTCAATGAACTGTAGCTCTCAGTGCCGGCAGCACTCATGCAGCCCCAGACCATGACACTCCCACCACCATGCTTGACTATAGGCAAGATGCACTTGTCTTTGTAATCCTCTCCTGGTTGCCATCACACATGCTTGCTACCATCTGAACCAAATAGGTTTATCTTGGTCTCATCAGACCACAGGAAATTATTCTAGTAATTCATGGCCTTAGTCTGCTTGTCTTTAGCAAACTGTTTGCGGGCTTTCTTGTGCTTCATCTTTAGAAGAGTCTTCCTACTGGGACGACAGCCATGCAGACCAATTTGATGCAGTGTGCGGCATATGGTCTGAGCATTAACAGTCTGACCCCCCACCCCTTCAACCTCTGCAGCAATGCTGGCAGCACTCATACGTCTATTTCCCAAAGACAACATCTGGATATGACACTGAGCATGTGCACTCAACTTCTTTGGTTGACTATGGCGAGACCTGTTCTGAGTGGAACCTGTCCTGTTAAACCACTGTATGGTCTTGGCCACCATGCTGTAGCTCAGTTTCAGGATCTTGGCAAACTTCCTATAGCCTAGGCCATCTTGATATAGAACAACAACTTTTTTCAGATCCTCAGAGAGTTCTTTGCCATGAGGTACCATTTTGAACTTCAAGTGATCAGTATCAGAGTGTTAGAGAGAATCTGTACCTTTCATGGACTTTAGCGCCGATGCGCGCACCTTTCCTGTAAAGAGAAAGATCAACCAGGTATCTTACGAACTGGAGCTTCCATCATCCTTGCAGATACATCCGGTATTCCATGTTACCTTGTTGAAGCCAGTGGCCCCAGATCCTTTCCCTAGTAGAGCAATTGCTCCCCCCGATCCTGTCGTGATTGATGGGGAAGAGGAATTTGAGGTCAAGTCAGTACTTGACTGCAGGAAGAGGGGCGGCAGAATACAGTATCTTGTGAAATGGAAGGGATACGTTCCTGAGGAGAGCTCTTGGGAGCCTGAAACCAACCTTCATGCAGATGAATGTATTCAAGCATTCAAGGACAGCAATCCTGCCAAAATGGCAAAAAAAAAAAAAGTTGGGCATCCTGAATCTGTACCTTTCATGAACTTTAGCACTGATGCGCGCTCCTGTGCGCGCTTGCGCACGCCCGTGTGTGTACGATATTTAAACCCCCAGTGCCCTGCAGCCAGTGCTGTCTGTTCTACAGCATCTGAGTACCTTTGAGCCCCAGCTCTGTTCCTGTTTTCCAGTTCCTGTGATCCTTCCTGTTTCCTCTTTGACCCGGCTTTACCTGACCTGATGGTATCTGCCTGCACCGACCCCTGGCTATCCACGACCATCCGATTGTCTGACCCTTCTGTACTTCTGCTGCCAGCCCGATTACGAACTTTGCTTGGACTTGACCATTCTCTTGCCTGATCCCTTGTATCGCACAGCCAGCAAGTTGCCGACCCCGCCTGTACCACCATTCTTCTGATCTGCACGACTGCCTGGGACCTCACACCACCATCAGTGACCATCCAGCCCTCGTGCCATTCTGCACTCTCGGACCTCCTGTCTGCTCTACCAGGGGTCCCTGAATCAGGTGCGCAAGAGTGGTTGTTCTCTGCATAAGCCAGACTCCACCACCAGGTGTGTGACACAGAGAGTGAGAGCAATAATATTAAATTTAACACACCTGCTCCCCATTCACACCTTAGACCTGAACACTAACGAGTCACATGATACTGAGGAGGAAAAATGGCTAATTGGGCCCAATTTGGACATTTTTACTCATGGGTGTACTCACTTTTGTTGCCAGCGGTTTAGACATTAATGGCTGTGTGTTGAGTTATTTTGAGGGGACAGCAAATTTACACTGTTATACAAGCTGTACACTCATTACATTGTAGCAAAGTGTCCTTTCGTCAGTGTTGTCACATGAAAAGATATAATAAAATATTTACAAAAACGTGAGGGGTGTACTCACTTTTGTGAGATACTGTAGTTATGGCCGCCAACTGTGTGCATGCAACTGTCAATCGCAGCAACAGGAATCAGTAGAGTTCTGCTGCTGGAATTTGACTAAACTTCTGTGTGAATGTAACCTTATTTTGTCAATGAAGCCTCCATACTTATCAATTTATGAGGAGGGGAAGGGGCGGTAGGAGGGTCCATCCAATCCTGTTTGAAATTTGTGAAACCTAAACTTAGCAGAGAATGCTGTTGAAAGTTTATAGGACGTGAATCTTGATACTAACTAAAAAAAATAACTAAAAAGCAGGAAAAACTAGGCACTGCCATGAGAAGCCTGTGCCAATGCCATTAATAAATAAATAAATAAATCACTATAGTGGGGACAGGGTCCTGCTCACGCCGCTTCAAGTGTCACATGGAAAATACACTAGTCTTACAAATAACAGGATTGATGGATATTCTAAAGCTGTACGTCCCGGGCCTTTGGTTTGAGCACAGTTCTGGACAGTGGGAGGTGATGTATCTTCCAATTAATTGTTCTCATCTACTACTCTAAGTCACATGTATTGTGTATGTTCTATTCTATATATATGTGGTTCTCATCTTTATTGTCTCTTTATTAGATTTGTAAAACGCTCTGGTTTGTTGTAGTCCCTGAAGAAGCCTCACTAGGCGAAACATGTTGGACCTCTATACAGACCCATGAACGTTGTAACTACTATAACCAACCACACTGTTCATTGATATGTTAAATGGACTGCTCTGTTATCCTTTGTTGCTTTTAACTGTTATTGAAGCACCCTATAGTGCTCCTTTTTTATAAGTGTATAACGAATAAATGTATATATTTTATTACTCCTGTATCTTTGAACATACTTTTGCACCGTGCTCCGCTCCCCTTTATTCCTTTCCCTTTTTCCAGTTCCATTCCCTCCCCCTCCCCTCCCTTTGACCTTTTCTACCTCCCTCCTTTTACTTACAATCTATTCAACCAGGGAAGAGGTGCTAACTAGAGTTGAGCGAACCTCTGGAAGTTCGGGTTCTGCTGGTCCGTCCAAACTTCGGGACAAAGTCCGGGTCCGGGTCCGGACGGAACCCGAACGATCGCACGGACAACGAACCCCATTGAAATCAATGGGGACCCGAACTTTTATGCACAAAAATGGCTGTGACAAAGTCCTGGAAAGCCCTAGAGGGCTGCAAAAGGAAGTAAAATGGGGGTAAGGGTAGGGCAAGTGCCCTACAAAAAAATGGGGACAGGGAAATAACTGTAAATATTTTTAAAAAAATAAAAACATAAAAAAAGCAAAAATGGAGGTGAATGTGGATCATCTTCAAACTGTGTCTGAAAAGTATTAATTAATGGTAGAAGCCATATAACTGTTCTAAAATCATCTTCAAACTAGGGCAAGTG
>BLSH010227345.1:1058527-1081944 GCA_018402905.1 Glandirana rugosa
CGTCAGATTCCGGGGAACATGTGCCCGCAGTAGTAAATGACTATAAATGAGTTCTTGAACACTGCGGGGACACGTGACGCACATTTCTAGACTCATTACGACTCATATCCACTCATTTCCACACGTTCGCATATCCGCTCATTTTAAGAAGAAGAAACGGTCATAACATTATATGAGTGCATATGTGCGTATTTATAATTTACTCATTTGTTTGCTCATTTAATGACGTGAGTTGATTTAGAAAAAAATAAAAACAGGGTGCCTGTTGTCACGTAGAGTAAAGTCTAGTCATTTTTTAATTGGCAAAAAACATTGCGGTTGATTTGCTAAAACGAATAGACTGTGCACTTTGCAGAGTTTAGTAAGTGAGATGAAGCTCTGTTGACTTCCATCATCCAATCTTGTGAAGGCAAAAAAGCTAAGTTTTTTACTGATCTGAAATGAGATGCACTGTTGTCCGTGGGACAAAAATAAAAAAAGATTTAGTTGAGTGCAGTAATTTACTCGTTTGTTTACTCATTTAATATTTATGCGTGTATACGTGAGTATATTACAATACTGGCAAAGAAGAAGAATTTTACTCGCCTATACGCTTGCACACCTTTACTCACCTATACTCAGCATTACTCAGATCTTTACACGCAGTGCACAGGGGCGTCACAAGTTCTTGAGTAAATATCAGTAAATGATGACGCCCGTGTACAAGGGGCCTTAGACTGCCTCTCTAAAATTAAACTCCATATGGCTCCATCTGAACAGAGAAGACAGTTATGTGTATCAATTTAAGCTCTTGCTGTTGCGCTTCATAAAAATGAAAAAAAAAAGGCCTTTTTTAAAATAATGAGCAAATAGACAGGTAAGATAACAAAAAAAGTGTCACTTAGTCCAAAGAAATGTAAATATAAAATATCCTTCCACTTTATTCACTTGATTAAAAACAAATAAAAATTTTAAAAATATATACAAAACAGCTACATTTCCTTTCACCTTAAAACATAAGTATAACACCTAACCCTGACACCCCCACCTTATCCCCTAAGTCTGATTTCTAAGCTTAACCCAAATCCTAACATTCTTCTTATCCTTAAACAATTGGATTTACCCTATCAGTCACTGAAGGTGTTGAATGCATCCAGTCCAACGTTGACCATTACCGGTTAGCGGATTGTTGCACAACAAAAATGTACTCAGTACCTGGACAGGCTATCAGCCTATAAAGAAACAGTGTGCCAATATATCCAGATGGGAAAGGAAGTGGAGGGGGAAGTAGGAGAAGTGAAGGAAGGAATACAGTATGTACTCAATAATCCTGCAAAGGTAAGGATTATATTTTCCTAGACTGCTTTCAAATTTGGGACTGTCTCTCCTTTGAAAAGTGTAGTCTCAGGATGCCTGGTGCTCAATTTTCTTTGGGAGGGGCAGCAAACAAACCTGGCCCCCTCACTACCCCGTCACTCGATCGATCGCCCACTTGATCGCGGATTTGCTCCCCATCGCCCGCCAGCCCCGCAATTACCCAATCCAGGTCGCGGCTTCAGTGGCTTCCCCCTGCAGTCCTGGGAGTCACTTCTCCTCCCGTCCAATTGGGTCTTAGGACCTTCAGCCAATCGGGTCTCAGGACCGGCTTCCTGATTGGCCGGGAGGAGAAGCAGGAAACCATTACCAAGTAAACTCTGCATTCCTTTTAGTTTTTTCTATATAATGTCAATCTACAAAGTATTAACAATCACTGCACAGGTTAATGGTAGTAAAAATGCTTATAACTTACTATTTTTTATTTTTGGAATATAATCATCTTCCTGGAATCGGCTGCACCATCTTTAGTGATGATTTCTGCTTGCCCTGTGGTTGTCATTTCCGCCCTTCCACGTTTCAGCATCTGAAATCTCACGCATGCGTGCTATCCAAGCCTCTTTCTCGATCTTGCCCATATGGATGTCTATGAGTAGCCCTAGTTCACTCCCCCTGTGTGATGTCTCACAGTCACAAGGGGAGAACCAGGAAGCCAAGAGTGAAAAGGCAGCACCGCAAGTCTTCCTAGCTGTGCCGCTGTCAGAGCAACTGACATAGATGGCATGATGTGGATGTAAAAACGGCACACATAGCGTGCCGTGAATCGCATGACAGACAGCGCATGCATCGGTGATGTAATGAAACACTGCAGGATGGATTGTAACAAGATTACACAAGTAAGGAGCGTCTCACAGGCACCAATGCATAGTCTTATTAATGTGGATTACAATGTGCAAAAGTTTTACTGGAGAGTTTACTTCCTCTTTAATTTGCTAATGTCACACAAGTGGGTGGGCTCGGGTCGCATTGCTCTGCGCCCCAAGCCGACCATTCTTGAAGCCAATTAGAGCCTAAGGTTCTAATCATGTGCTTCAAAAAAAAAAAACATTGAAAACTATGCGTCCGGTGCCCTGCATAGAGATTCAGAGCTGGGCACATGGATTATGATGATGGATTATGATTATGGATTATGGATTATGAGCGGCTGCAACTGTGTACTCTGATCATGGCTAGAGGGACTGTGATTTGCAGTATAGTCTGTCAAAACACTCTACCCAGTAAGAATGCCTGTTGTGCTTCTAGCATACTATTTTACCCCAAGCCTTCATTTTAAATAAACTACTTAATCCTCCCAATTTTTACAAGATTCATTTTTAGAGTTTAGGTTCTTTTAAAGGTTTAGGTAGATGGTGTTGAAGGTATAAAGTTTAACTGTGGTCATGCTATGGACATTCATAAATGTACAAATTATTAACAAGCAGCAAATGAACAAACCTCTGTAACTACAAACACCGTGGAGCAAATCATCCTCAAAGTTTGAAGAAGCACTAAAATCTTTATCTAAGTCAACTCAGTTCACCCTTCTCCCCCTTTTAGTGGTTACTCAGCAGTCTTCCTGTCTTCTAACCATTAGAATTAGATTTGGATTGCGGGGGGAATCAGCGCGATTCTGCCTGCAATTCCAGAATTGCGGCAAAGTGTGGAACGCATTTGTGATGCCATTATTTCTTAATAGCACCACAAACCTGGTGTGATTTTGCCACGACTGTCAAGCGTCAAAACACGCTATAATTGCGGCAAAAATTGCAACTGCAAGCCGCGATTGTCGGGACTGCAAGCGCTCCTGGCTCTTTGCCAAGATTTGGTACATCAGCTTCTTCAGAGTGTTTTTGGAGCGGAGGAAGGCCCACTTAAAGGAATGGTGCCGCTCCAAAAACGCTCTAACAAAAAAAGAAAGACGCGTTGCGCTATGCTCAAGTGTGAATGGAGCCTAATGTATACACAGAGCTAGAGCTCTGGGAAGATGGGAGTAGGGTGAGTTGAGCTGCTGACAGAATGACTTGAAGTAACTCATGAAAGAGCTTCTGTTGTGAACACCGAGGATGAATTGCTCCATAGTGCCTGTAGCTACAGAGCTCAGTGTGAGCTTGTTTTAAATCGTATTTACTTTTTGTTAAAAATATGTCAATTTATAAATGTCCACAGCCTGGTCCCAGTTACGTTGTAATGTGTCAGTTTTTTTCATTTTTAAAAACTTGAAGTTTTGCACAAAAAGATCTTTTTAACAGAATATTCTATTTTACCATAATACAGCCCCAAACAATGCGGGTTTCACAGCAGCTTCCCTATTACTGAAATTCTCTTGTCACCATTTTTTTGGCAGAGGATTAGTTAAGCTTTTTTTATCTTTCTTCTAGGGTCTTGACGGTTTATGCAAATGATGTAGATGAGAGCTGTCCACAGCCAAATAGATAGTGATGGTGCCATCAAAAAATAATCTTTAAAAATGTTGATGTGATTGGTGGCTTCTCCTGGTGATGTAACTTTCTCTGACAGTGTAAATGCAAAATTAAAGAAGGAAATTGAAAGCAGAGTGAGCCAGAAGGTGTTTTCATCACAGACTCTCTTTTCTCTCTTCTCTTCAATTTTCTTCTCTTCACCTCTAGAAATGATGTGTGCTTTTTATTTATTTCAGCCTGTCAACTCAACAGTAAGCAGCCAGCACAGATGTTTCCCTAGTGACGTTCGGCACGCTTTGTCTTAACCCATTGTTCTATCTTATGTGTTTGTTCTACTAAAATAGAACACCACCAATCCCCAGATTCTGCGATGATCCTCCTATATTGACAGCAAGATAATAAACAATTGCAACCATATTAAATACAAGGTGGCAACAGGTGCAAATGGAGGAGATATGGTTTTATTGCCAGTATTGGATAGGCTTCTTTACAGTAAAAGTAGCTTAGAGTTTGTATTTTTGCTGCATGTTCTTTGCTTTCCGGATTATATTGAACTACCTGTCGTCTCCCTACTTAATCATCATTCTACACTGTACCATGACTTTTAGGTCCTCTCCTGTCTGCTGGGATTGTGATGGTGTAGCACTCCTTGGTTCTTTGTGGCTCAGAAGAAATTAGATCTACTTTAGAACATTTAAAGTAATACTAAACACACACTGTTTAGCCACTTGTTGACCGCCCTATAGCAGTTTCACTTCTACAGGGCGGCCACTTTGCGCAGGATAATGTATATACGTGACCCTGCACTTCCGGGTATTGGGCGTGAGTGCTACACTGCCTTGCCCCTGCAAATGCTACAGTGGACACCATGCCAACATGGAGAATAAAGACCCAAGGTGGGGGAGAGCAACTAGGTTCAGATCTGGTCACTGACCTGTGTTACAACAGAGAAAAGATATACCTGTGCTCAGGGCTTGGGATTCGAGCACTGGTATATATTTTCTCTGTTGTAACACAGATCAGAGACCAGATCCAGTGGTGTATCATCCATGGGTGCAGGGTGTTCACTGAACACGGGCCCTGAGGGGTGGGGGGGGGCCCACTGTGCTCTGACCGACACTGCACCCAGGGATGATCGGTGCGGTGTGGGCTTGCACACGGGCCCACCAATTTCATGATACGCCCCTGACCAGATCTGAACCTAGTTGCTCTCCCCCACCTTGGGTCTTTATGCCCCATGTTGGCATGGTGTCCATCGTAGTATTTGCAGAGCTAGGCAGTGTAGGACTGCCATAAGAGGGATTACTTTGATGCAGTTGGTCAGCTTAAAACATGTATTGCAATATATGTGAACTAAATATCCCTGTTTTTCATTGCATAGTTTGCTGGAAAAGGTGTAGCAGTGTGCAGAGGGTCTATCCAGAATTTGTACATCCGTCAAGATGTCTCCATAGTAGTTGTATCTTCTGAAAGGTCTAATGGTAACTGATATTCATGCACAGTCCATCCTGATAAGCTTGTATACACTCAAGGTGCCCAAAGCTAAACTGCCTCGGGGTTGCAACCTCAAACCTGTGTCAATAAACAATCCAACTCCCGACACAGCTGAGCTATATGTGATGCTGGCAGCATACAGTTTTCAACACATGACATGTAGTTAGCAGCAGTAGGTAAAGGACTGTGCTTCTAAGCACATGCAGCTCTCCCACTGTAGGGCATGGTTGGTACTTCCTACCACCTTATTCTTTGGTTATGTAACTCTCAGTCACATAGGCGCTAGGCTTTTCCTGCCACCCGCTCACGTGACAAATCTTCTGTAATCTGTTTTTGACCCTCTAACCACCAGTTAAAATGACTGGGACTGGTGATCAATCTCTCCACAACAAAAGTGTTCTTCTCTATGTTGTATGGTAGTAACACTTGCAAAAGACATTTCTGCTTCTCTAGAAATTCACAGCACTTGCACCTGGTTGTTGTGGGTCTTCCCCCCTACACTGGGCACCAAAAATGTAGTATTTCCTTATCTCTGGTAGGAACCCCCAGGTGGCTAGGCGGGCTAGCATCTCAAACCTCTCAAACTTCCTGGGTTGGAAGAAATTGGGTGCCAATCATTTTAGAATATCTAAAGAGTTTATTTGAATACAATAAACTCAAGGAGAGAGGGTTAGGCAACAGGATACCCAAAAAGCGACAAAAATGCCAGTCCAATCATTTTCACTAGCAGCAGCAGCCAATACGGGATATGGATCTTTAAGATGAGACCAGCAATCAGTAGTCTCCAGACTGCTGAGCAGTTCGAACAGCAAAATACCTTCTGGATCAAGTAGGCAGGACTCCCTGCAATGTCCAACAGCAGCAGCTTTTATCCAGTTTTCCAGGATGTTGTTTAGCTGGTCACTTCTTCCCTAGATTCTCCAAGAAGGTAGGACAAACTTTTCCAGGCCTCAAACAAAGGCCCTCCCCAGGCAGAAGGCTTGAGAGGCAACAACCTCCAACACAGCCTCCTCATTTTGCTACAGTACAGGAGGCAAAGACTTTTTTTGGAAGGTAACCCTAAATATTTTATCCTACCCCTGCATGCACCACTTGTGGTTGGCCAGGGAGAGATGAATATTCATAACCAGGGACCCTCCCTAACAACAGACAGAAGGAATTGATACACTGAGCTTAGGCGGATCTTAACAAAAGCAAGCTATTACGATTCAAGCTCAGGCTAACTGCATCCTAACTGCAACATTAAATTTATACTATGGACGACCCAGCTTTTGGCAGGGTCCCTGCAATGTGTAATCTATGGACGCTCTTCTTTGGGCACAGTTAAAGTTTCAAGAGACACCGTTAATTCAGGAAAGAATGACAGTGCCTCCTGGTAGCACAGTCTCTGGAAGGAAGACATGCTCACATTCCCTATGCTTCCTCCTGGTTTAGTATTCAATCAAAGCCTTTTTTCAATCATTGTAACAAATCACTTTTACCAGGTTTGAGGGAGCATGTGTAAATCTGCCCCAAATGGCCAGATAACAGTGTTTTTACAAATGCAGTTAATGGTTCACCTATGTTCACCATGTCCTCGCTTAGCAAATCTACACATCCAATGTACAGAGAACCTACTTCAAAGTATGATTTTATTTAGTGTCTCCAGGACCACTCAGCATCACCACTCTGCCTTTTTGCCCAACTCAGCATGCCTCTGCTTGTGATGATGTCACTGGTGATAAAAATGGAATAAGAGTGCTTTTAAAACAGACAGCAAATGAGCTTTAATCTAAAGCCAACAGACAAAACGGATGCTGGAATGACACTAACCTGACTGATAGCCATAAATAATGTACTGCTACACAAACCAAATGAATCCTAAAAAAAAGTGCATAGAGGGTATACTTTTCATTTTCTTGCACTAAACCTGTCATAAACATAGGCAATTCAGATTGTGAATACAATGAAAAATGCAGTAGCAGAAGCTATTTTTGTCAGCAGACCCAGATACAGTATGTAGGCAACTGAAATTAAATATATGTCTTGCCTTTCATGGAAAGGCTGAGCTTGACCCAGCCCTGCCACCTCTCAATCTTTCCTATTGACTAACAAGGCTTCTTACAACATTAAAGAACCAATATGGATGCTTAGTAGATTGGAGGGACAATGTGCTGCTCAACTTTACAGGCAAATTTGCCTTTAAATTCAGCTGCCTATACATCTCAATCTACATTTGTAGCCTAACTTCTGGTGCATTCTTCAAAACCTGTGTAGCTTTAACTCCTTCAAGACCTACTGGAATGCTTGGGTTTTCCAGTCCTTCCCAGTGGAGACCCACCCTTACCTTAACCTGACAACTCCCCAACAAACCGGTAACAAATCTAAGGGTTTTTATTAGGACCGGAACAAGCCCTGCAAAAGGATCAATGAAAACACAGATCTTATCACAGTATGGTTTACATGTTATAGAACTACTGTATGAATGCTAGAAGTAGCACAGTAGCACAAATAGTACTTGTTTCCTTAAATTTCTTGTAAAGAGCCCAGCCAGAACACACTAGGCTAAATAAAGGTAACAAGTTTAACAACAGCAATAGCAGAGGCAAATATCACCATATAAACGAAGGACATTAATAGCAAGGTGGTCCCTCTCATAGTGTTTAGGTCCTAAAGGGAGGAGGGGCCCTTAATCAGAGATTTACAACCCATTATAACAGAAGATAAAACTCTGAAAGAAATATTCCAACAACCCCCAATATTAGCTTTCAGACAACCACCCAATCTCAGACATAAACTAATCAGCAGGAAACTTCACTCTGATTATGAAGTCACAAATAATGGAAGCAAACCCTGCAATAAAAAACACTGCAAACTGTGCAACCAGATCAATCTATCCAAAATGTCACACACACAAATGGGACCTTCAATATCATGGGATCATACAGCTGTACCCCTAGTAATGTGGTGTACCCCATTCAAGGCAAAAGGTGTAGCAAGATCTTATGTTGGTGAAACAGGACAGAAATTGCAAACAAGGATGAATTTACACAGACATTCCATCAAGGAACATAAAGAAGATGATCACAACCGGACCACACTATTGAAGACCTCAATGTTTTAGTTCTTAAAGGGAATTTCAGAACTATCCAGGAAAGGAAAACGTTTGAACTAAGAATGATACTTCTTTTTGACACAAAAAATAACGGCCTAAATTTAAATATAGGTTTCCTTACCATTTATCCTAAAGTTTTATGACCCCCTCTGTGACTGTCATCCCATCCCCCACCCCCTCCCCAGTCTATAGCACCCCCTCTGTCGTATCTCCCTAACTCTACTGCTAGCTTCATTACCATTGCCTTTTACATTGATTTGTGTGTGTTTGTTTTTCCTTTTCTTTTCCTTTCTCTCTTTTTTTCTTCTTTTTTTAATATTCTGCTAAAACTTTTGTGAATTAGTATTGCTTGGACCTTGAAGAAGGGGACACACCCCCAAAAGCTTGTCCTGAAAAAGTGTATGTTAGTGCAAATAAAAAGAGTATTACGGACAGTACTCAATTCTCTATAATACAAGGTAATACACCCAAAGCATCCTGAGAACCAAGTTTCCAAGGCAGCCAGTAAGTCCAGCACAAGTAAAAGGTGGCCTCTTACAATTGAAGCTGTGTAGGTGACCTCTGGTCACAATCCATTCCTAGGAGGCAAGGTGAGAGGTCACATCACATTTCAGGTCTCCCTACTCAAGCCTGCCCTAGTATCTGAAGCCCATGTGGTCCTCTCTCAGCACAGCAGCACTTCCTCTGCAGCCTAGATCCTCTCATGGCACAGCTGCAGCCTCACAGCTCTCCAACCCACTGCACTGATCTCCCTGCTTAACAGCCTCTCCCTCAGGCTCTCTCCCTATACTCACTGCCCGTCAACACACCTGCAGACTTCTGGCAGTTCATCCCTAGGGTTCTCTCAAACCAACTTCTGACTCCCTGAAGCTCTGTGCACAGCTTTACACAGCACAATCTACCCCAACTCGTTACCCAGGCTCCCAGCACCTCTGGACACTCAAAAAAAAAAAAAAGCATGAGCTTTCTGGCACCAACTTCTGAAAGGGGCTACACACTCTCCTTACCAAAAGACTTTTGTCCCCAGATTAATAGTAATTAAATCTAACAAAACCATTTCCTCCAGAGTCTCTAGAAGATCGTCAGCTTTGATTCTGCAATTTTCTCTCTCAAACCCTTCAGACCTTCCTGCAGAATTCTTCAAAATTGTTTTCTCAGAGAGGTTTGTCTTCCTGTATGTGCATGCGATGCACAGTACTCTCAGTACACTCCATGTCAACTCCTTTCTTGGAGAATCACTCCCGCTCTCCTGGAAGTTGGGTCTGAAATCTGTTCTTTCATTCTGGCAGTATTGGAGTATCTGCTAGATATAAGTGTTCCATAGGGATTTCATCTTCTGCTTCATCCATGAAATCAAAGGAAAACAGAGGTAGTTGGATTCATAACTTCACCAAGAAGTCAGTGGTGTTGCAGACACTGGCCCAAACTCTCCCTTGGGCCTTCTGGTCTAGAATGAAATGCTGGTACACCAGCTACAGCATGGGGTGCACACCTTTTGATAAGGAGCAATTGAATCTAGGAGTCTTCTCACCAGATCCGAGTTTGTCCACGCAATTAAAGATTTTTTTTCTTTTATTTTATGAACCTTGAGGGCTGGGGACATGCCATGTCTGGGGCAGTGAATGTCCCTGGCTGTTCAACAACTACAGGGTCAAATGGCAACTTGATCTGTGGCATTTAAAGGAGAATCCAGATGACATTTTAGGATGGTGTTCATCCCTTTCCCAAAAATTCAATGTTTAAGGAAATGTTTATAAACCTCTGGTTGAGGTACATTTTGGGTTGAAGCTAACTGATCTAGTCAGACACCCAAATGCCTCCCGATGCTGTATTTTCAAAAAGGCCTTTTTGACTTCCTCTACAATATTCAAAGTTTGTCACATCTTTGGGCATTGTGCTTTGAAGTGTCCGGCCTTTTTCACAGCCATAACAATTTTTCTCAATCTAACTTCTCCAGGTGCCTCCTTCTCTGAGATTAGGGCAATCACAGCTTTCCTAGAGTTGGTGAGACTTTGTTGCAGCCCCATGTGAATCTTGAATATATGCACCACTGACATCTCAATCTCAGTGTGGGATTACTGCAAAGTGAACTATAACAGATAGGTGTTATTACTTGTATTAGGTCTTCAAGAACAGAAGGCTCTTCACTTTCCACATCTTTGGGTATACTCAAAGTATCCTGAACGGTATACACAGAAGCTCAGATGCGGCTCTGTCCAGAACCTGTGTGAGTAACTGGTTTCTGAGTCTTGGCTGCTAGCAGGGTTTCTCTTCTTCTCTTACTATCTTGATGATGATGTTATTTGCAGAAGACATCATCAGGTGATTTCTCTGGATTGGAGCAGCTTTCAGGAGCACAGGCAGCAGCAGAGATAAGTGTTCAATAGCTTCTATACAGCCACAGCTTTGGGCAATTATAGTTAGAGTTGAGCAAACACCTGGACTTTCGGGTTCTGTGGGTCCGAACAAACTTTGGGAAAAAGTCCGGGTTCGGCACCGAATGTTGGCCGAACGTTATCCCGGACCCCGAACGCCATTGAAGTCAATGGGGACCCAAACTTTTAGGCACAAAATGGCTGTAACAAAGTCCTGGCAAGTGCTAGAGGGCTGCAAGAGGAAGTAAAATGGGAGTAAGAGTAGGGTAAGTGCCCTACAAAAAAATGGGGATAGGGAAAATAAATTAAAATCAAATAAACTAGGAGATGATTTTTGAACAGTAATGTGTCACTTACAGCTGCAGCTAGAACCTCTCCTTTTAGAACTAGAAGATGATTTTTGAACAATAATCTGTCCCTCTAAGTAGAAGCCTCTACCTAGTGCAGTCAGATCGCTCAAAGCAGCAGTATGTGAAATCTCAAATTACTCCCACAATCTGATCGTTGTGTACGATTGTAACGATCGTTGTGTTATGAAGGGTTTGATCTGCAATCTGTCACTTATGCAGAGTTTGATCTGCAATCTGTCATTCAAAGCAGCAGTATGTGAAATCTCAAATTTCTGCAATCTGTTCCTCAGAGCAACAGTAGTAGTAATCTCAGGATGCAGGATCAGATGTTAAAATGTCTGCAATCTGTCCCTCACAAAAACGCCGGCAGCATCCTCTCCCTACACTAACCCAAGAGCATGTGACATGCAGCACTGTGACTCCAGCTTCATATAGAGGCTGGGTCACATGATGCACTGGCCAATCACAGCCATGCCATTAGTAGGCATGGCTGTGATGGCTTCTAAGGGGCAAACCAGTGAAACGCTTGTTGATTGGCTGCCCTGCAGCTATTCAACATGCGTGATCACCTACCAGAACCCGAACGTTTTTTGACACCCGAAAGTTCGGTACGGACCCGAACGTTACAGTCCGGGTTCGCTCAACATTAATTATAGTTTGATGGCACGGTTGCTTTAAAATATACCAATGGTGGTATGGAACAATTACACATCATAGGAGGAAGGTGCTTGCTTGAAGTAAATCCTGATCTAAAATCTTTTGGATAAAGACTGTCAGGTTTTTTTGTCTTTCCATTGGGGAGAAATCCCCTTCACTTAAAAGAAAGAATTGAAAGAAGATCTCTTCAAAGTAAAGAAGAATCTCCTCTTATTCAGTGACCAGAATAAATATTACCAGTAGAAAATTTCCTCTCACCTTCTATTTTGATGACAGCTGTAGAATTTTGTATTTCCCATCAATCTCTTCCCCTGTGACAATGGTCAAACAGAGAGGGAGAATCTTCTCAGACACAAACAGCAAAAACACTGTTTAGGGTTGTAACAATAAGTTTCTATGCAAAGAGTATATGCCCATGGGACTTTTGTAGAGTCACACCAAGAAAAAATGGCAATGTTTTAAGCATGTATAAAAAACAATTTTACATCTTTATTACTCACATTTCATATAAGGTGCTAACAAGCAAACAGTAGAAATTAAAAATATGTATTAATACAGCGGGTAAAATAAGTATTGAACACGTCACCATTTTTCTAGGTAAATATATTTCTATAGATGCTATTGACATGAAATTTTCATCACATGTTGGTAACAACCCATGCAATCTATACATACAAAGAGACCAAAGCAAATACGTTCAGAAATTAAGTTATGTGTGATAAAATGGAATGACACAGGGAAAAAGTATTGAACACTTGAGGAAAGGGAGGTGCAAAAAGACATGGAAAGCCAAGACACCAGCTGAAATCGATCAGCAATTACAAAGCAATCCTACCCCTTGTCAGTGCAAATTAATATCAGCTGATTCAGTCTCAACTGATGGCCTGTAAAAAGGTGTCTCATTACCAAAGTGTCACACAAGAAACAAGCCATGATGGGTAAAAGCAAAGAGCTCTCTCAAGACGTTCACAACCCTATTGATGCAAAGTAAGCGTAAGAGTAATGCACTCAACCGCCATGGCCTGTATGTACACCAGGGCCGAAACTAGGGGGGTGGCAGCGGGGGCAGCTGCCCCGGGTGACGCATCTAGGGGGGTGCCGCCCCCACCTGCACTGGGAACTGCTGCTTTAAGGGTGTCACTGCCACCCGATCAAGTGTAATGGACAGGCAGGTCTCCCTCCTAGTCCTGTCTAGTGTCCAAGCAGCCTCTGTCTTTTATGAGTGAGGCATCCCAGAGAAGGGGAGGTTTCAAAGAACGCCCTGGAATGGGGGGGGCAGAGGAAGCCCTGGACTGGGGGGTATGGAGGAGGCCATGGGCTGCACCCCTGGCCTGGGGGGTGCAGAGGAGGCCCTGGATTGGGGGGTGCAGTGAAGGCCCTGGGCTGAGGGGGGGGTGCAGAGGAGGCCCCGGATGGGGGGGTCAGATGAGGCCCTGAACTAGAAGGTGCAGAGGAGGCCCTGACCGGGAGGGGGGAGAGAGGAGACCCTGGACTTGGGGGATGCAGAGGAGGTCCTGGGCTGGGCGAGTGTGCAGAGGAGACCCTGGACTGGGTGGTGCAGGGGAGGTGCTGGAGTGGGGGATGCAGAAGAAGCCCTGGACTGGAGGATGCAGAGGAGGCCTTGGATTAGAAAGGGAGTGCATAGGATCTGCTCACGTGCCTGGACAAGCGCCCAGCTCAGCCTCTCAGCGAGCTGGCCACTTCTGCCCCCTCCACTTCCCTATGTTTCAGTGAGCACCACTGGAGGGGGGGGGTGGGCAGAGCAGAGACAGAGACTGACAGCCACCAACTCTCTGCTCAGGAAGCACTGAGAACTGAGTGATTGGCTGTTTGATTACTTGGTTCTCAGCCTTAGAGCCAGCGGGGGGACCGACCAGCCTTGTGGCTTCACAGCCTGTTTCCTACTGCAGATGCACTTTGTAAATGGGCCATGGTTTTTTATACATGTTTGAAACGTTGTCACTTTTTCTTGCCATGACTTCAAAAGTCCCATGGGCATTTGCTCTATGCATAGAAACGTACTGTTTTGGGGACTGGGTCTCGCCTTTATCTGTACACCTTAGCCTAGTCTTGATTCTCTAGGGTTGAAACACAAGTTCTTACTTTATTCAAAAATAAAAAATAAAAAAACTAGACAAACCTTAAAGGGACCATGTCACTATAGTGAAAGCTTTAAAACATGCCACTGGCTCGCTGCCAATACCACCAAGTGACCGTCGGGATGAATCACAGCGGGTCACATGACAGTTGTACGCAATAGATGGCTTCCTTTCATGCCATCCATTGTGTACAATTGTGTTGCTAGCTGTCATTGGTTCGTTTAATCACATGGTACAGACAGGGCCAATCACAGCCCATCTGTACCATCTTATTAACTTTGACCAATCACAGCTAATCACAACAAAACCGACTGAATGATTCAGTTTCATTCAGTAAAATGCTTGCTTATTAACCTGTACAGATCCGCGCTATAGCTGAAAGACGGCTACAGCGCGGATCTCAATCTCCGGGACTACGTCAATAGACGTCCGCCCCTTCGCGCGCTCCCGGCCCGCGATCGCGGGCACGCAGCAGGCAGAATCTGTGCTCGCTGTGTCCCTTAGACACAGCCTATCACAGATCGTGGTAAACGGCCAATCACAGCGGCCGTTTACCACGTGATCGGCGGGTCCAGCGAAAGATGATCTCAAATGTAAACATATGAGATCATCTCTCGTTGCCTGCCTTCTCTCCTCACACAGACACCGCTGTGTGAGGAGAGAGAGATCGATCTGTGCTACCATCTATTACAGTAAGCCTTACTGTGTGATATCCAATTACTGCGCCCATCATAGTACCACCTGTCAATGCCACCTGTCAGTGCCACCTGTTGTCAGTGCCACATATTGTCAGTGCCACATATCGTCAGTGCCACCTGTCAGTGCCACATCGTCAGTGCCACCTGTCAGTGCCACATATCAGTGCCATCTGTCAGTGCCACATATCATCAGTGCCACCTGTCAGTGCCATCAAGTGTCACATATCAAAGTTCCTTAAAGTGCCACCTGACCTGTCAATGCCACGTGTCAGTGCCTCCTGACCCATCATCAGTGCCACGTGTCAGTGCCACACATCAGTGCTACCTGTCAGTGCCATCAAGTGTCATCAGTGCCATGTCATAAAGTTCCACCTGACCTGTCATCAGTGCCACCTGACCTGTCATTAGTGCCACGTGTTAGTACCCCCTGATCTGTCATCAGTGCCACGTATCAGTGCCTCCTGTCAGTGCCACGTATCAGTACCACCTGTCAGTGCCACATATCATCAGTGCCATCAAGTGTCACGTCATCAAAGTGTCATCAGTGCTATGTGTCATAAAGTGCCACCTGACCTGTCATCAGTGCCACGTGTCAGTGCCTCATGACCTGCCATCAGTGCCACGTGTCAGTGCCACCTGACCTGCCATCAGTGCCACGTGTCAGTGCCACCTGACCTGTCATCAGTGCCACAACAAAACAGACTGAATGATTCAGTTTCATTCAGTAAAATGCTTGCTTATTAACCTTTACGAAAGACGGCTACAGCGCGGATCTCAATCTCCGGGACGACGTCAATAGACATCCGCCCCTTCAAATCAAATGTCAAATGATCAAATGTTGGAACCCTATTGACCTACCAGACGAACATACCACTGGTATAAAAAAGTTGCCCTCTATTTTTTTCATTTGGCCATATACAATACCCATGTCATATATCGAAAATTCCACAGTAAACCCTTCCTTGCCTACCAGGAGGATATCATCACCACACTTTTATACCCCAACGGCCCACCGGAAAATATTAGAACTGATGTGTGTAGTAGACTCTCCGAGCGCCATTTCCCCAATAAAATCCCTCCCAGACCAACAGGCCAAAGACGCCAGATAAGATGCCGGGTGTGCTCTAGTAGTGGAGTTAGAAGAGACACCACTTATCATTGTGCCCAGTGCCCTTCCCAACCAGGTCTATGCATAGGTGACTGCTTCCAGCGTTATCATACCCTAGTCAATTATTGATTCCCCAGTTTCTTTTTCAAGTTTACACCCCTTATGCCACTGCCTGCTCTGGAACTGACCCTGGCTTGTTATTCGACCATGCTTCTGCCTACCAATTTTGTACATACTTCTGCCTGATCTGGAACTGACCTTGGACTGTTTGACCACGTTTTTTGCCTGCCTCTTGGACTGATCTATTACCCTGCAACTGGAGTAGTGGGATTCACAACACAGGGGTCTCACATATGTGAGGGGCTCCAGAATGTTTTTTCTGGAAGAAGAAAACATTGTTTTTGTTTTCTCTCTCCCAGATTAGGGTCTGGAGACTTGGAGGCTTCAAAGAGATTGGGTGGGAGAAGCCTCTACCCCTATCCCCGTTCTGTCCTGACCGAGGCCCTACTTCTGCCTGCTGCCTGTAGGACTTATTTCCATCATGCTTCTGCCTGCTGGATGAACTGACCACACCTCTGCTGCTAACTGGACTATGGACCATGTTTCTGCCTGCAACTAGGACCAATATTATGGCACTGTTGACAATATCTCTGTCTGCACTTACCTTGGGCTGTATGTGGACAATATCCTTGCCTGCTGCCAGCACTGACTATAGTATTCATGCCTGTTGCCTGGACAATTGTGTTTGCTGTCCTATTACCAGGACCAATATTTTGGCACTGTTGACAACATCTCTGCCTGCACTGACCCTGGACTATATATGGACAATATCCCTGCCTGTACTATGGACAGTTTTCCTGACTGTTGCCTGGACAATTGTGTTCACTGTAGCTGACCAAGTCCCTGCCTGCTGCCTGGACCAGTGCTATCCTCCTGTGGACAGCTGCAATACTAAAACCACAGGTAATGTTTTGTTTACCCTTTACTCAGCAGAATGTATTTTTGGAAGTAATTCTTGGTATTTGTAATGCTATGTGTCTTTAGAACACCTGACGGTCTTCCTTGCATTTTGGGCCTCTGTATGTGTCCAGGCGGTGTAAAAGTCTCACACATGTGGTACTGCCATACTCAGGAGGAGTAGCAGAATGTATTTTGGGGTGTCATTTTTGCCATATACATGCTATGTGTTGGAAATACCTTATAAATGGACAACTTTATGTAAAAAAAATGTGTTTTCATTTTTTTCCTACATTTTCCAAAAACTTCTGGAAAAAAATGAACCATTCAAAAGACTCATCATGCCTCATAGATTATACGTTGGGGTGTTAGCTTTCCAAAATTGAGTCATTTTGTGGGCATTTCCATTGTCCTGGTGCTCCAGGGCCTTCAGAATTGTAATAGGTGGTCGAGTAATGAGATGTGTAATTTATGCTTCTAAAACGCCCGGAGGTGCTAGTTCAATGTTGGGCCTCTGTATGTGTCCAGGCTGTGTGAAAGTCTCACATATGTGGTATCGCCATACTCAGGAGGAGTAGCAGAATGTATTTTGGGGTGTCATTTTTGCCATGTACATGCTATGTGTTGGATATACCTTATAAATGGACAACTTTATGTAAAAAAAATGCGTTTTCATTTTTTTCCTACATTTTCCAAAAACTTCTGGAAAAAAATGAACCGTTCAAAAGACTCATCATGCCTTATAGATTATACGTTGGGGTGTTAGCTTTCCAAAATGGGGTCATTTTGTGGGCATTTCTATTGTCCTGGTGCTCCAGGGTCTTCAGAATTGTAATAGGTGGTCGAGAAATGAGATTTGTAATTTATGCTTCGAAAACGCCTGAAGGTGCTAGTTCAATGTTGGGCCTCTGTATGTGTCCAGGCTGTAAAAATGTCCCACACATGTGGTATCACCATACTCAGGAGGAGTAGTAGAATGGGTTTTGGGGTGTCATTTGAGGTATGCATATGCCATGTGAGAGAATAACCTGTTACAAAGACAATTTTGTTAAAAAAAAAATCTTCATTTTGCAAAGAATTGTGGGAAAAAAATGACAACTTCATACAACTCACCATGCCACTTACTAGATACCGTGGAATGTCTACTTTCCAAAAAGGGGTCATTTGGGGGGTATTTGTACTTTGCTGCTTTTTTAGGGTCTCATGAAATGAGATAGGCCGTCAGTACATCAGGTGTGATCAATTTTCAGTCATTGGCACCATAGGTTGTAGACTCTCTAACTTTCACAAAGACCAAATAATATACACTAATTTGGGTTATTTTTACCAACAATATATAACATTATAAATTTTGGCCAAAATTTATGAAGATAAATGACTAATTTGCAAAATTTTATAACAAAAATGACGAAAAATGTGTTTTTTTTCAAAATTTTCGGTCTTTTTTTAATTATAGCGCAAAAAATAAAAAACCCAGCGGTGATTAAATACCACCAAAAGAAAGCTCTATTTGTGTGAAAAAAAGGATGCAAATTTCATATGGGTACAGTGTTGCATGACTGAGTAATTGTCATTCAAAATGTGAGCGCACTGAAAGCTGAAAATTGGTCTGGGCAGGAGGGGGGTTTAAGTGCCCAGTAAGGAAGTGGTTAATGTAATTCACTGCTATAAGCAAACATAATGTGTGAAGAAAAAAAAAATCCTGATAACTTCCCCAGAGCAGTACAATATTACTATGGTAACATTATATTGCTCTGGTCTCTGTTTTTTTTTAATAAATTGTAAAAAAGGAATAAAAAATTAAAAAATATATATTTTTAAAATATATTATAATATAATATATATATATGAAATTAAATTATAACTTTTTTTTGTACTGTCACCAGTCAGTGTCCCTGATCACTGCCACGCTAGTTATATGATGTCACTGTCCTGCACTGGTAAGAGTTTGTAAAAAAAAAAAATTGTGAACATTTTTTTTTTAATTTCTTCATTTTCCAAAAAAATATGACAAAAAACCCACAATGCTTCTAATTAAATACCTTGGACTGTCTACTTTCCAAAAAGACACAAAAAAAAACATTTTATAATAAAAGAGATACCATTGTGCTTTCCTCTTTTCCGTTGACAATAACCCTGATGAAGGGCCTTATTGGCCCCGAAACGTGAACGTTGGGCACCAAATTCCATCTTCGGACAACGGAACCTGATCTGTCTTGAAACTCTGTATCACAACTCAAGTGGAGGCACTTTGTTTGGACTGTATGGTTGTTCTCTGATATTTTTACTATCTCTATTTTTCTACATCAATCTATGGATACATTGTGTTATGTACCTTCCCTCAGATGAGTGACATGTTTTTATACAAGAGTATTTAATAATTTGTTATATTTTATGGATAGTTTGGTGTCGTTACCTATTACAGCCCCACCCAGGGGGTATCCTGTTCAAGGGATGAGGTAACCACCAATAGACCTTGCTGACAGTGGAATATTCCATATATTTTTTTGTTTATATTGCAAAGAAATAAAAACCGCAGAGGTGATCAAATACCAGCAAAAGAAAGCTCTATTTGTGGAAAAAAAGGACATCAATTTTGTTTGGGTACAGTGTCGCAGGACAGCGCAATTGTCAGTTAAAGAGACACAGTGCCGTATCGCAAAAAATGGCCTGGTCAGTAAGTGGGCAAATCCTGCCGGGGCTGAAGTGGTTAAATATATGCATAGCTAATTTTTTATTTTTTTTTGGGGGGGGGTGATAGAGAGGAGAAAGATAACAACCTCTACGTTTTTTAATGCTCTCTCTCTTTATCTCTGCTAGGTTCATGCTCTCTAGTTGTCCTTTTAACCATTGCTACCACAACTCATAGTGGGGATATAGGGGGTAAAAGTGCCCGGTATTGAAGTGGTTAAAACTCTTTGTAAACCAACAGGGCCATTTTCAAGTGTAGATGCCTTATTTTTAGCATGATCAAACCGTGGGTAGAATTTAGGCATTTTTGGATAGCTCTCACTTGCTTCTAATTTTAATTTGCAATTGAAAAAAGGTGTGATTAATTAGTCAGTATACTGAAATGTGCTGCTACTCTTTTGTGTTTCATTCTCATCCCATTGTGGCAGGGTTAAACTGGCACTGAATCAAGGACCATCTGCAAACGCACAGATGAATTGTGGGATTTGATATAAAATTAGGCAGACCCACATGTTACTTTAGCAGAGCAGGGAAGTAATATATTATACTGTACAAGGGAGAAAGAAAAAAAAATAGTTATTTTTGACAAAAAAAATCAAAGTATGTTAGATAGTAGGTTTTGGCAGGCAGCTCAGAAAATCGTATTCACAAAACGATTGGTTAAAAAAAAAAAATTCTCTTTCTTTTGAAAAAAAAAATATTTTTTTTTTCTTGAGGTACTTATATAGTACTGTCATTTCAGGGCAAAAATAATTGTATTCAGCTTTTAAATCTTTTCTCTTTAGCTTTACCACCTGCTTTCTAACATGATCTATTTTTTTTCTTCCCATCAATTTCCCTTTTTCACACCACACATAATAAGTCTTTATATTGGTTAAAATAAAATAATTTGAATAGAATTAGAGACACTCGTGTTAGCAGTTCTAAAGTGCTGCTCCTGCTATTCAAGGGGCTTTTATTCCTCATAATACAACATCACTGTCTTTAGAATTATGGAGAAGAGAAACCTAATTGCATAATGTATGTCCTTGGCTTTACAAAAAGCTAAAGATCCTATAGTAAACCAGTCCTTATTTGCATTAACTCATTGCTATATCAGAGTTCATTATGGTTATAGTACTAGTAAGGATATGCAGTAGGATAGCAGTACTCCTAAAGTCGTACAGCCAGCCCTCCTGTACTGGACCTGGGCCCCATCAGTTCAAGAGGGGGGCACAGGCACCTGCTAAGCAGGAGGGCCAGCTGTACTGTCTTATTACAGACGCCAACCCTCTTCTTCCTACCCCTGCAATGCGTCCAGCTTATCCCTCCGGCTGCAGGGGGCTTGGTTTTAGCACATACACCCCTTCCATCTGCTGTCTGGGCCCCCCTGTGTGTCCCTTTTCACCCACAGCACTTCCAGCTTCCCTCTTCTCCTGCCAGCAGCTGCTGCAGGCACACAGGGGGAAATGTATTGGCCTCTTTCTTTCCTGAATGAACACAGTGAGTAATCAGTACCAATCACTCCTGTGTCCATTCACCACTGAGGCATAGTAAACTGTGTTTACTATGCTTTAGCCTGTGAATGACCAAGAAGCTTCAGAATATTTCCTATTCATTCATCTTTGCAACTGAGGCAGCAAAGAAAAGAACTGATACATCTATGTCCTCAGTCTCTTCCAGCTGGGAAGGGGGGACTGTCGGGTAGGCTGTATGGGGCCCCGTGATTTCTATCAGTAGCCCCGAGTACTAAGGATGTAGTTAAGGTGCCAAAATTTCAGACATTTCAATCAAGGAACCCCTGGTACATGTGTCAGAGGATTTCACTTCCTTGAAGTTTGCATACAATATTCCTTGCCAACCCTACAAACTTTTAAACTCTTTTTATTGTCAAAAGTTTGTAGAATTCACCTCCGTAACATCTCTAAAATATGCCCCTTTCTAACAAATAACACCACCAAGGTCCTCATTCACTCCCTTGTTATCTCTTGCCTTGACTATTGCAACTCCCTTCTCATTGGCCTACCTCTCCTCTGCAACCCTTCTATGCCAATCCCTACACTGGCTCCCAATCGCCCAGCAAATTAAATTCAAAATACTAACCACAACGTACAAAGCCATTCACAACTCTGCCCCGAGCTACATCACCAAACTTGTCTCCAAATATCACCCAAACCATCCTCTCCGCTCCTCCCAAGACCTCCTACTCACAAGCTCCCTTGTATCCTCCTCCCATGCTCGTCTCCAAGATTTCTCCAGAGCCTCTCCCATCCTCTGGAATGCTCTACCTCAACCTGCCTGGCTATCTCCTACTCTCACTACCTTCAGGCAATCTCTGAAAACTCATCTCTTCAGGGAAGCCTATCACACCTCCAACTAATCCTTTACCACTTCCATAAGCTCATTCCCCACAGTTACAACCTTTTGTACCACCTGCCCCACCCTATTAGATTGTAAGCTCGTCTGAGCAGGGCCCTCTTAATCCTCTTGTATTTTACTGTATTGTAACTATATTGTCTACCTTTTATATTGTAAAGAGCTGAGTAAACTGTTGGCGTTATATAAATCCTATATAATAATAATATTGCAAAAGGTATAAGTACAGTTTACAAAAAAGAAAATGCAGTTATCAATGACAAAGTGAATTGCAATAATAGAGTAAAATATTGAAAACATTTTGTCTCTTTTGTCTACAGACCAAAAAAAAAACATAAATAGGTCTGGTATATCGTCAATTGGAGGTTAATGGGTACTTATATAACATATGGTGGCTAGAAGTGGAGCAGTATTGTTACAAGGTTCAGGCATAATAATCACATTGACATAACATACCGTTCTATCCAGTCAGAGCGGATGAACTCCAGATGTCCCATATTTTGTTGTATTTTTTAAGGACAGCCCCTGTGTTCATATAGTAATTTCTCATAGGGCAAAATTTGGTTGACTAGTCGTATCCAGTTAGGGGTAGGCTTAGGGTTGCCACATCATCCCTTTAATCCAGGACACGTATTAATTACACAGGTTCTGGGGCTGATTAAGGTGGTAATTAAACTCGCTTGGTGCCTTATCTGCATTAAATTAGCCTCAGAACCTGTGTAATTCATATGTGTCCTGGATTAAAGGGATGATGTGGCAACCCTAGGTAGGCTGGATTCATCTAAGTGCTATGGATTTCCGTGCCATAAAGTGTGTTTCTCTCAATGGTATTCTCGTGTATCGGGGCCAAAACTCCTCAACAAGAATGCCTAAAAGACACAACTCTGGAGTTAGAGGCACCAGTATGGAGAGCATCGTGGACAAAACCTCTACGACCCTTTGCCAATACCTAGCAATCACCGACATATGACATGAGTGAAATCTGCTCTAGAGCAAATGTTAATAATAGTGCTAATTCAGGAGGTCAAAGGCACCTTCGTCCCTGAAACAATGAAAATAAACAAAAATATAAGGAAATGGGATTTTTATGGTGCCAATACAATAAGATACAAAATAGATTTTTTTTAAAAATATACAAACTTTTATTATATCATATAAATGTAAAAGATATATAAAAAAAAGAGTTCCAAGGATAATACAATCCATTACATGTGGTTTTCAATACCACCACTGGAGTATAGTTGTCAGGAATAGTCCCTCCAGCGGGTGGCGCTGCGGCTCGGGGTTTCTTTGGCTGCAATTCCAGTATCCACCAGCGAGTGTCTCCCAGCAATCAGAAGCCCATGAGTTACCACCTGATGCTCGTTACAGGAAGGATATTTAAACCCTGACTGCCATATGCATGATGCCTTGGTGTTTTGTCTCCATGTGCCTCTGAATCCTGTAGCCTGCAATCCGGAAATCCTGTATCCGCTCTGGGACCCCTGTCTGCAGCCTGATCTTCCCCCCGTGTTCTCCAGCATCTGCTCCCTGTGCCTGTCCTGTCCTGCTCCCTGCCCCCTCTGCTGATCTCCCGTGTATGACCCTGGCCTGGCTTCGTTTACGGTTTGGACTTTCCCCTTTACCTATTTAGGCAGTTTCACTACTTTTTGTTATTTAGTTACATTTCATGGTTTGTTATATTAGATGTGCGTTTTGATCACCATTTACCTTTCTTTTAATAAATCACTTTATTCACTTTACGTTGTGTCTGGTATTCTCTGTGCAGTTCACACATTTCTGGTCAC
>BLSH010227345.1:1086929-1099522 GCA_018402905.1 Glandirana rugosa
ATGCAAATTTCTACGTATACCAACAAAACCATGTTATATGTAATCTATTTTATAAAACCTCCAAAAAAGGAGGTATACTTATATAAACATTGTTACAATCACGTAAAACAACTATGATTACATATTTTTATACAAACAATAGATAAATCTTAACTGGATGCGGATATTTTTCAAGGACTACTTCGTTTCTTTACGCTTTGTACAACTTGTATGTCCGTTACACTAGTTTAAGTTTAAGACAATAAGTTGATAACAGTCCTTGACCACACTGGTCTTTACACACTTGACGTGTCTCTTATGGTCTGTGTTGCATTTCACTTATTTCACTAGCGTTTTGATCACCATTTACCTTTCTTTTAATAAATCACTTTATTCACTTTACGTTGTGTCTGGTATTCTCTGTGCAGTTCACACATTTCTGGTCACACCAGTTCCTGACAATAGTTGAATAACAGAATTTGAATTTGATCACATTGCCTGTATGTTCAACATGTTTCGCATTTCTTTGCTTCATCAGGAACTTTTTATAGGCGTAGGTCAATTCTAAATAGATAACAAACATATTTTTATACATTAGTATCAACAAAATGCACTAACATTGTTACAAATATATTCATATGGAGGAAAAAACCTCCAAAATATTTTATCTAATGTATATTGTACCAAAACAACCATATGCATCTTTAAACGTATTATAATGGCTTTCTTTGATGATTTACCTGATTAACAACATCAGGGTAAAAGTACTCCTGCCAGAGGGATCAAATGAGCCAGATCCAATTCCGGGAAAGAAATGTCCCGAAGTCTAGGCTGCAGAGTAGAACAATATTATGAGAATAAATGGTCCCATTGAATAGAATATTCCATTTGTATTAGTTATCTGCATATATAAACTTTATCCATAAGGACCATTATGGATCCTTACGGTCCTTATGGATAAAGTTTATATATGCAGATAACTAATAGAAATGGAATATTCTATTCAATGGGACCATTTATTCTCATAATATTGTTCTACTCTGCAGCTTAGACTTCGGGACATTTCTTTCCCGGAATTGGATCTGGCTCATTTGATCCCTCTGGCAGGAGTACTTTTACCCTGATGTTGTTAATCAGGTAAATCATCAAAGAAAGCCATTATAATAAGTTTAAAGATGCATATGGTTGTTTCGGTACAATATACATTAGATAAAATATTTTGGAGGTTTTTTCCTCCATATGAATATATTTGTAACAATGTTAGTGCATTTTGTTGATACTATTGTATAAAAATATGTTTGTTATCTATTTAGAATTGACCTACGCCTATAAAAAGTTCCTGATGAAGCAAAGAAATGTGAAACATGTTGAACATACAGGCAATGTGATCAAATTCAAATTCTGTTATTCAACTATACTCCAGTGGTGGTATTGAAAACCACATGTAATGGATTGTATTATCCTCGGAACTCTTTTTTATATATCTTTTACATTTATATGATATAATAAAAGTTTGTATATTTTTAAAAAAAATCTATTTTGTATCTTATTGTGTTGGCACCATAAAAATCCCATTTCCTTATATTTTTGTTTATTTTCTCTGCTCTAGAGCAGTTGCACCTTGTGCAATTTGAGGAAGATATACGGTGCATAGCATGCAATCTGATTGGGGTCAAGTATGACTGGTAAATCATGTACAGTTGGATCAGCTTCTTGTGAACCGCAGGGGACACATGTGAACCCTACAAACTTAATTTACCTAATCTACAATAGCCAGGGATGGCGTTAGAGAGAAACAACCTCAAACTTCCTATGCCCCTGCACTACCTCTCATCCATCTTTCTCTGCCTATGTCTTCACCCTTATTGTACTTCTGGACGAGTCTTCCTAAGACCATAACATGCGTGCAACTTGAGCAAGTTTACAGAAACACACAGAAAGCTAAATTAAAGTATACTATATTGGTAAAAGTATCGCCTGCCTTTACATGCACATGAACTTTAATGGCATCCCAGCATTAGTCCATAGAGTTCAATATTGAGTTGGCCCACCCTTTGCAGCTATAACAGCTTCAACACTTCTGGGAAGGCTGTCCACAATGTTTAGGAGTGTGTCTATGGGAATGTTTGACCATTCTTCCAGAAGCGCATTTGTGTGGTCAGGCACTGATGTTGGATGAGAAGGCCTGGCTCACAGTCTCCGCTCTAATTCATCCCAAAGGTGTTCTTTCGTGTTGAGGTTAGGACTCTGTGCAGGCCAGTCAAGTTCCTCCACCCCAAACTCACTCATCCATGTTTTTATGGACCTTGCTTTGTGCACTGGTCCAAATCATTTGGTGGAGGGGAAATTATGGTGTGGGGTTGTTTTTCGGGGGTTGGACTTGGCCCCTTAGTTCCAGTGAAAGGAACTCTTGAGGCGTCAGCATACCAAGACATTTTGAACAATTTCATGCTCCCAACTTTGTGGGAACAGTTTGGGGGTGGCCCCTTCCTGTTCCAACATGACTACGCACCAGTGCACAAAGCAAGGTCCATAAAGACATGGATGAGTGAGTTTGGGGTGGAGGAACTTGACTGGCCTGCACAGAGTCCTGACTTCAATCCGATAGAACACCTTCTCATCCAATATCAGTGCCTGACATCACAAATGTGCTTCTGGAAGAATGGTAAGACATTCCCATAGACACACTCCTAAACCATGTAGAAATAATAGATATATGGTTAGGTCCATAAACATTGGGACATCAACACAATTCTAATCTTTTTGGCTCTATACACCACCATAATGGATTTGTAATGAAACTAACAAGATGTGCTTTAACTGCAGACTTTCAGCTTTAATTTGAGGGTATTTACATCCAAATCTGGTGAACAGTGTAGGAATTACAATAGTTTGTATATGTGCCTCACACTTTTTATGGGACCCAAAGTAATGGGACAATTGGCTGCTCAGCTGTTCCATGGCCAGGTGTGTGTTATTCCCTCATTATCCCATTTACAAGGAGCAGATAAAAGGTCCAGAGTTCATTTCAAGTGTGCTATTTGCATTTGGAATATGTTGCTGTCAACTCTCAATATGAGATCCAAAAGAGTTGTCACTATCAGTGAAGCAAGCCATCGTTAGGCTGAATAAAACACAACATGCCCATCAGAGAGATAGCAAAAACATTAGGTTTGGCCAAATCAACTGCTTGGAACATCCTTAAAAAGAAAGAATGCACAGGTGAGCTCAGCAACACCAAAAGACCCGAAAGACCACGGAAAACAACTGTGGTGGATGACCGAAGAATTCTTACCCTGGTGAAGAAAATACCCTTCACAACAGTTGGCCAGATCAAGAACACTCTCCAGGAGGTTGGTGTATGTGTGTCAAAGTCAACAATCAAGAAAAGACTTCACCAGAGTGAATACAGAGGGTTCACCACAAGATGTAAACCATTGGTGAGCCTCAAAAACAGGAAGGCCAGATTAGAGTTTGCCAAACAACTTCTAAAAAAGCCTTCACAGTTCTGGAACAACATCCTATGAACAGATGAGACAAAGATCAACTTGTACCAGAGTGATGGGAAGAGAAGAGTATGGAGAAGGAAAGGAGCTGCTCATGATCCAAAGCATACCACCTCATCAGTGAAGCATGGTGGGGGTAGTGTCATGGCGTGGGCATGTATGGCTGCCAATGGAACTGGTTCTCTTGTATTTATTGATGATGTGACTGCTGACAAAAGCAGCAGGATGAATTCTGAAGTGTTTCGGGCAATATTATCTGCTCATATTCAGCCAAATGATTCAGAACTCATTGGATGGCGCTTCACAGTGCAGATGGACAATGACCCGTAGCATACTGCGAAAGCAACCAAAGAGTTTTTTAAGGGAAAGAAGTGGAATGTTATGAAATGGCCAAGTCAATCACTTGACCTGAATCCAATTGAGCATGCATTTCACTTGCTGAAGACAAAGCTGAAGGGAAAATGCCCCAAGAACAAGCAGGAACTGAAGACAGTTGCAGTAGAGGCCCGGCAGAGCATCACCAGGGATGAAACCCAGCGTTTGGTGATGTCTATGTGTTCCAGACTTCAGGCTGTAATTGACGGCAAAGGATTTGCAACCAAGTATTAAAAAGTGAAAGTTTGACTTATGATTGTTAATCTATCCCATTACTTTTGGTCCTTTAAAAAGTGGGAGGCACATATACAAACTGTTGTAATTCCTACACTGTTCACCTGATTTGGATGTAAATACCCTCAAATTAAAGCTGAAAGTCTGCAGTTAAAGCACATCTTGTTCGTTTCATTTCAAATCCATTGTGGTGGTGTATAGAGCCAAAAAGATTAGAATTGTGTCGATGTCCCAATATTTATGGACCTGACTGTAGATGACCCTTGCACGGCAATTGTAAATCACATGCACCTCATTCCCCAGGAGAAATTTTGAAAAGTAGTTGGCCAGGAGAACTGGCACATAATGGGAATGTTCGGCGCTGCAAAAAATATAATGCAGTCAAATATTAAAATCAATCATATTTTAATAGAAAATATTTTAAAAAATGTGATTTTGACATCAATAAGCATGTTCATTATGTAGGATAGGATAGGATAGGATACATAAACAGTTATTAGATGCTATTCCAGTTACACTGATATGGAAGGAGAATGTCCTAACATGTTTCGCCATGTATCCAGCTTCCTCAGGGGTCAGATGATGTCTCGCTGCCAGGTAATAGAGAATAACAAATCAATGTCTCAAATATACACTATCCATATACATAGCATAATCTTTAGGTCGTGGGACACTGTAGCAAGGTAATAATGCAGACAGAAGTAAAAACCTCACCCATACAGAGCCTTAATGAGGCCCAGACAATGCCAGATGAAACAAATCCTTCCTTCCATCCTTCTTCAGAGGTATATGCAATTGGTAGGGTATATTTTCTATGAGGCAAGAACATAAATATTACTTGCTGTCATAGTGCTTATCGTTCTAATATTTATAGTAATTAACTGTTTCATGCTACACAGGTACATTTTGTGGAGAAGCATATAATATACTTAAAAATCATTCTGATGGTGGTGGGACTGGTCCAGGACTGTGTCACGCATGCCAACCTAACATGTTTCGAACTCCCATGAGTCCTTCTTCAGAGGTATATGCAATTGGTAGGGTATATTTTCTATGAGGCAAGAACATAAATATTACTTGCTGTCATAGTGCTTATCTTTCTAATATTCATAGTAATTAACTGTTTCATGCTACACAGGTACATTTTGTGGAGAAGCATATAATATACTTAAAAATCATTATAGACACACAAAGTTTCCACCAGGACCATTACCATCAACAGACCTCTCCTGCCTCAGAGTGCCACCCACAGGTGGGAGGGGGCCCTTGATCCCAGGCCCACATCCCAGAGGAACTGGCGTTTAGGTATGTGGGCAGCGGGAGGGAGAGAGGAGGGAGGAGAAAGTCAGGGGCGACCTCCTGCTGCCCACATACCTAAACGCCAGTCCCACTGGGATATGGGCCTGGGATCAAGGGACCCCTCCCACCTGTGGGTGGTGCTCTGAGGCAGGAGAGGTCCGTGGAGGGTAATGGTCCTGGTGGAAACTTTGTGTGTCTATAATGATTTGTAAGTATATTATATGCTTCTCCACAAAATGTACCTGTGTAGCATGAAACAGTTAATTACTATAAATATTAGAAAAATAAGCACTATTTATGTTCTTGCCTCGTAGAAAATTATACCCTACCAATTGCATACACCTCTGAAGAAGGACTCATGGAAGTTCGAAACATGTTAGGTTGGCATGCGTAACACAGTCCTGCACCAGTCCCACCACCATCAGAATGGGGACGGCCATGTTCATCTGTTCACGTGCCTGTTGGGTATACACCTTTATGTAATTCACCCTAATGGCCTTTTTTCTATATGTATTGTATGTTTTCACACTTTTATTATGCTAAACTTTTTACCTTTGTAATAAAGTGTCAAATATTTTTCACAAATACCAGATGTGTCCGCATCAATCCTAAAGGGGTATATGTTGTCTTATTTTAAGCACCAAAACCTTTTCTTTTTGTTTTAATTTATATCTGCTTTCAGTACCCAAGCATTCCTCACCAAAAAGAATCACCCTAGAGAAAGAAAAGAAATGTACGGTAATTTTTCAGTTAGTTATCTCTATCTCTAGTGACTTATGGGTGTGAGGTAGAAGGAAAGGCCCTGGTCTCTGCTTTACACGAGTCTTAATTCTTGGAAAGCCACCAATACTGAAAAGATGTTAGCCTTTAGACTGAGCAAAGACAAGGCCACAAAACCATTTATTTTTCTGCACTGCACTGATGGTTTATAGCAATCTGCTAATATTGTATGCTACAAGTCATATACAGTTATTTAAAACTAATGGTCATTCAGTGCTCAGCATAAAAAAAAAAAAGCTCCAAAAAAAAAAGAAAAGAGAACCTTTCCTTTCCTTTCAGGATCAATGATTTCTATGGGACATTTTACTAAAAATACTGCCACAAATGCAGGCCACTGATTACAATCCAGACTTGTTAATTTTCACACACAAAAAAGTATTTTTCCTAACAAATTCATTCAAGACCATGTTGCAAAAATGAATACACCCCAATGAAAGTCTTAGGAGCAAAGCTAAATTTAATACAGAAAAATCCTAATTAACAAGAATTCAATTACAGGTGAGTCTAATTATTCATTAAACAGGTGTTCAGCAGATAGTTGATTATAAAAGGGTGTTACTAAACAAAGAAAACCTCTTCGCATTTCATTCTGTCAGCAATGGCACCACATGGAAGAGAAATGTCACAAGGCCTGAGAAAGAAAATAATTTCTTCACAAAACAAAGATGAAGGCTACAAGAAGATCAGTAAAGCTTTACATATCAGTCAGAATATTGTAGCCAGAGGCGTTGCTAGGGGGTGGCTATTGGGGCTATAGCCCCGAGTCTGGGGCCCATAGCCCCGGGTCTCTTACAGGGTGGGTGCAGTTCTGCAATTAGCAGGTATGTCCCGGTCTGGAATGCAGACTCTGTATATGTATATATATATATATATATATATATATATACACACACACACACACACATACATACATACACATGTATATTTATTACTGTTATTATTTATTTTATTACATGTATGCCTGCGCAAGCGTATGTCTTTCTTTACTTCGCTGCTATGGGCTCTAGCCCCAGATCTTTTGTAGACCTAGCAACGCCCCTGATTGTAGCAAAGGTTATACAAAAAGTTAACAAAGATGGAACTGCAACCATCTCACAGAGACATCCAGACCATCCACGGAAGTTAACACTTCGACAGGAACGTCTTCTGATGAGAAGGGTTGAAGAAAATCGCCATGCAAGTTCACTGCAGTTAGCTAAAGAAGTAGAAAGTCAAACTGGGGTGATTGTTTCCCGTGGCACAATACGGTGTACACTGCAGAGGAATGGCATGCATGGGCGTCGTTCATGAAGGAAGCCTCTCCTAAAGGTCATGCACAAAAAAAAAAAAACATCTAGAATTTACCAGGGCCCACGCTGAAAAAGAAGACTACTGGGACTCTGTACCCTGGAGCGATGAGACCAAGACAAATTTTTTGAAACTGATGGCCCTCAAAACTGTATCGCATCGCAAAGGTGAGGAGTACAAAGAAAAATTCATGGTGTCTAAAGTGAAACATGGTAGTGGCAGTGTCCTTCTGTGGGGCTGCTGGTGTCATGGGGCTACCTTTCATTAATGGTATGAATTCACAGATTTACTGCTCTATATTGAAAGAGAAGATGCTACCATCATTCTGAGCCCTTGGTGGTCATGCACTCTTCCAACATGACAATGATCCAAAACACACATCTAAGGCCATTGTCACATTTCTGAAGAAGAACAGGGTGAAAGTGATTCAGTGGCCAAGTATGTCTCCTGATCTGAACCCAATTGAACACCTATGGGGAATTCTGAAGAGACAAGTTGAGCATCATGCTCCATCCAGCATCCAGGCTCTAAAAGAGGTTGTTATTGAAGAATGGAAAAAGAATGATGTTGCAATATTTCGCAAAGTTGTTCATTCCATGGAAGACCTAATGCTGTCCTTATAAACTGAGGTTCTGTTCTATGATTGGAGGAAGAAAGAACATTTTCTGCCGAGTGGAGATAAGTCCTTCAGATGCATAAAGTGAGAGGACCTATTCTCTGGAACCATGAATCAGCTAGGCCTTGCTGAAAGTTAGACATGTGTAGCTGACATCCAGTACCATCCAGACAGTGCTTTTAATTACTTTCTATGTACAGTTTATGCATATTTATTGGTGGAGTAGTGTATTGCGGACGCGTAGTTTATTCACTCTGGGCCCATATACCAAAAAACACTTATAAGTAAAGAGTTCCAGTCTACCTTACTCTTTTACTTGAAGGCACAGAGTGGGCAAACTGTCTTATTATAGTTTAAAAGCTCAAACTCTTCTAACCATTATTGCTGTCTCAATATAAATGAACATTATGGGGTTGATTTACTAAAGGGAAATTGGCTGTTCACTTTGCAAGGGAGGTTTCATTTTGCAAAGGAATTTTGCCTTGGCTTAGTGAAAGAGGTGAAGCTTTGCTGACTTCCATCACCCAATCATGTGCAAGCAATTTATACCACATTGATCAAGCTAAGGGAACATTCCCTTTGTAAACCAACATCATTATATATGCAAAACCCAGTTCCCAGGATTTAAAATGAATTACATTTATTAATCATAAACAACAAGACCCATAGAAGTTTGTGAGACCCAAAGTATTTTTGCAGTATTTCATTTAAATCTTTAATGTGTTTAGTTGTTATTACACCATAAACCTAACGTTTCTGAATCATTATGATTATTGATATCATTAGTTTGAATGTTGTACAGTATTGGAGCTTCCAATTGGAATATTCCTGTGTCTTACTTGTTAGGAGCCACGTCTGCTGGTTCTTGAACCCTATATCTCTGATCTCTGCCTCACACATAATCCTGCCTGCTGTTCTAATTCTCTGCTGCCTGCACTGACCCCGGTTTGTGACCTCAAGGCTGATTCTTTGCCATTTGAACTGACCCTGGCTTGTGATCCCAATGCTGACTCTGTGCCTTATTTTCTGGACTAGGTGCTGTCTCTTTCAATAGGAACTGTGCCTAGCCTGAAGTTTCCAGCTACTGGTCTCCACTCCCTACAGGTACATTCCCAGCATTACCAGAACCCAGTCATATATAACAGATCACTGATTTGGTGGTTGAATTGCCCCACAGTATGCTCGCCCAATTCCGGTGTCTTTGCATATAAGATGCAAACCAGTTCCCTTGTTTCATAGTCCTAGAAACAAAGTTATTTGCCCTCAACTGTTCCCAACAGGTTACTCTACTCTGTTAGCAAGTTCAGATTCTTTGAAAATCATGCACTGATGAAAATTTTATCCTTTTGGTCTGGTTCCAAATGTAATTTTTTTTCTCTCTCTCTGCTTTCAGATTTTGCATGACTCGTATGGCTTTAAAGTCTGATTTTCTTCATATGATACTAGAGCTAGTCAGTCCATTGGGGAACAAGAAGGGTGGTATTCGGCCTAAAGGTCAGGAGGTATAATCATGGTTCTCTGTTTCCCTGCCCAGTGGCCAAGCATTATAGTCAGGTTTTTGTTATAGTCATATTTCAGTGTAGGTTGAAACTGGTGGGACATCACAGAATGATTTTTCCTCATTGAGACCAACAGAGGGTCAGCAGCCATAAACCAGACGGAGATAGAAAGTGCAGTTAAAATCACACCTTTAATGAAATGGCAAAAATAACAGTTCAGGAACGTAGTAATAAACAGAAGCAAGGGTTTGGATGCCATTACAGGTAATCAGACGAGCCGGAGTCAGGAAACCAGAAGTCAGCGTAGTCAGCAAAAATCAGAAACAGGAATCGAAAGTCAGCCAGGCCAAGTCATACACAGGAAGGATGCATAGAGATCATAGACCACGCAAGGGAAAGGAGCAAATGGGCAGCACAGTGGTGTAGTGGATAGCACTCTCACCTGGCAGCAAAAGGGTCACTGGTTCAAATCCCCACCATGACACTACCTGCCTGGAGTTTGCATGTTCTCCCTGTGCCTGTATGGGGTTCTTCTGGGTACTCCGGTTTCCTCCCACACTCCAAAGACATGCTGGTAGGTGAATTAGATCCTGTCTAAATTGGCCCTAGTATATGTATGAATGTGAGTTAGGGACCTTAGATTGTAAGCTCCTTGAGGGTAGAGACTGATGTGAATGTACAATATATATGTAAAGCGCTGCATAAATTGACAGTGCTATATAAGTACCTGAAATAAATAAATAAATGAGCTAAGCTGCTTCAATAGAAAAAAAGTTGGCTGGACTAATGTATCAGGTTAATGGTAACCAGATGAGTCACTGGTAACAACAAGTGGCTGGTAATTAACCAACAGCTGAGCAGCTTCTGAGCACTGAAAGAAAAGAGCTGCCTGTTAAGTAGCAGGCTCCAGCCCTGACACAGAGGTAATGGTGTGGTCAGGCAGTAAAGGTGGTTATATAATTTCAGGGCAGTATGGCCATAGATATTAGCACTGTGTATTAGATTCAGTAGACTGATATACTATTTTATATTACCATATTGTCCATTGTTATGATCATATCATTGCAAAGGTGTAGTAGAAAACACATTGCTAAAAGCCCTTTGTGTCTACACCTAGTAATCATGTCAGTGTGCATCTACAGTGCACATTGTAACTACACAACTCCTGGAATACAGAACAATTTGCATGTCTATGTACCAGAAACCCCATTATCACCCACTAAATCACAGGCACAACGAGAGATAACATGAATCCAATCTAAGGCTGTGTTTAACTGTTCTCCCGTCGGCTCTTTCATAGCAGTATTTAGAAGTAATTTGTCACCATCTTTGGAGTTGATTATCTGATGATAGGTACACAGGAGGTGCAATTACTCCTCTGCCATTTGAAAAGCGTGCAATAGCCAAGGGTTATAATCACTGATCAAGCCCTCTCATGGGTGAGTGGATTAATCGTCCTAACCGATTGTCATTAGGCATATTGAGACTGCCTGGATGTAGCTTAAACATATCACGGATTAAAACTGATCACTACTGAGAGGATTGTCAGCACAAAAGGAATAGCTTAGGAGCTCGGAGAGAAAACAAGCAGTGTAATGTATTTTGGCTCCGGATTCATGGATGCATTTGATTTCATTATGACAATTCCAGTAATCATACTTGACAGTTCAATATGGTTTTATAAGCAAAATGGCGGCTGTTCTGTCAAGGGCAAAAACATACAGCCTGACGCCCAAATTAGTTGCGCGAATGACTTATGAGAAGCTTACGTGAACAGCGGGGTGCCACTTGCCATATACATTACATGAAGTCTTGAGAAGATCAGCTTAGTTAAAAAAATATTCCATTTACTGCAAATTATTTTGCACCATAGATTACTGGTACACTCTGGAATATGCATAGTGTTTCAGAGTTATATAAAGTCCCTCATTCAGTAAAACATGATTAAAGATGCACAGTAAAATAAAGCTGTTTAAACAGCTAAAGTATAGCTGTAGTTGTCTTAAGTAATGTTTTGTGGAGGAGGAGAACAGGGAAAAAGTAACTGATTCTTTTTAAAATCACAAAAGATACAGTAAATTGGGGTTGATTCAGTAACGTTTACCGCATGTGATAAGGGTATCAGTATGTTGTATTTACCAAAAAAAAAAAAGTGCCGGTAAATACTGCATAAATAGCTCTTAAGTCCAATTCACAAATGGACCAGAGTGTTAAAAAGCATGCGATAACTACCACCAGGGTTTAGCCAGCTGTATCACATGCGGTATTTGTCAAATAGCTGGTTGCTAAGCAGCAAGTCGGGAAGCCGACCACCGGGTCCTTAACAACCGGTGACTCATCAGCTGTCTGCGGGCTTCCCGGCTGACAGCTGATTGTAAAGAAAAAAGCTGACAATTAAAAAGTATGGAGAAAAACGGTGCCAAATTAAAAAAAAAAAAAAACGTCGTGGGGTCCCCCTTAAAATCCATACCAGACCCTTAGCCGGTTATTCTGACTCCAACTGTTGTAATAGTGACTTATCCCTTTCTGAGACCTCTATGCCTGGCCTGTATAAGCAGATATAATCACCGCGGACAGTCTTATCAGATATATTGAACTCACCAGGAACCGATTTTTCCATAAGCGTATATTTATTGCAAATAGCAGGTACAGCAGACAACAAATGTGGCAGATGGTTGAAAAATGGTATCTGCAGGTCAAAACATGGTAATGTGTCCTAGGATGCGAACAGAGGCCTAAAACATGAGTAGCTATCTTCTTCCTCATGAGACAGAGTGAGGACACAGGAAGAGAAAGTTACATCACAAAGTGACCCAGGAAAAGGAAATTGCCTTAGAAGATGGGAGGAACACACTTAGAAAACAGAATAGGATAATGCAATATCCAAAACAACCACAAGATGGCAGTGTAATAACAAACTATACAAAGCATTATGTTACATGATAAGTGTAACAGCACACCGGTCATGCAGCCCAGCAGGACAGGAAAGGGAGGGATGAGCGAGCGGGGGGGGGGGGG
>BLSH010227345.1:1101804-1136938 GCA_018402905.1 Glandirana rugosa
TAGTTCACACGTAACGCGTTACGGTAGACACCGTTCCAGGTGTATTGGTGACTATGCACCTGGTCATTCGTGCCCGTCCCTGCGATATAGAGCGATTGACGTGTGACCCGTTTACATCACCGCCCACCCGGACTCCGTCGATCGGCAAACCGCGTACAGGAAGGCGGTGGTTCCTAACGTCCCGTAAAGAGAAACGGAGGACAACGGAGGAGGAGGATGACGTGAAGGAGAAGGAGGAGGAGATGGTGGAGGAATAGGCCGGTCGCATTGTGGAAGTGGTGGTTGAAGTCATGTAGGTCCCCCTTTGTTGTCGTCCGACAAAATTTTGACTATACAAACCCCCTATTTGGGGTGTGACGTGTCGTCGACACCTACCCCAAACATATCAGTTTTAAAACAGCCTGCTGTTGTTTCCCCCTGGATGTACTGAAGTTGGTGGTGAAGGTGTTACGCTGGCCGGATAAGGAGGTGGTAGAGGAGGAGGAAGAGGAAGTGCAGTAGGAGGAGGAGGCAACAGGAGGCAAAGAGAAATGCCCTGCAATCCTTGGTGGCGGAAGGACATGCGCCAAACGGCTAGCTGCCTCAGGCCCACCCGCCACTACATTTGCCCAGTGTGCAGTTAGCGAGATATAGCGTCCCTGCCCGTGCTTACTGGTCCACGTATCAGTGGTTATGTGGACCTTGCCACAGATGGCATTGCGCAATGCACACTTGATCTCGTCCCCGACTTGTTTGTGCAGGGAAGGGATGGCTCGCCTGGAAAAGTAGTGGCGGCTGGGAACCACATACTGTGGGACAGCCACCGCCATTAGGTTTTTAAAACTGTCCGTGTTCACCAGATGGAATGACAGCATTTCAAAGGCCAGGAATTTTGAAATACTGGCATTCAGGGCCAGGGATCGCGGGTGGGTAGCGGGGTACTTCCTCTTTCTCTCCAGTGTTTGGGAGATGGAGAGCTGTAAGCTTCCATGGGACCGTGTGGAAATGCTTGGTGACGGTGGCGGACATGGTGGCGTTGCTGTCACATGCTCTGTTTGCTGGGTGGCAGGTGACACTGGCACTGTAGAGGTGGAGGAAGAGGCCGAGGCAGCAGCAGAAGAGGAAGCAGGAGGAGGCCTTGGATTTTGAGGTACTTATTCCACTGCAGCAAGTGCTTTGAATTTAGATGCCAGGTCATGGAGGTTGTGCTAAGGTTTAGAACATTTGTGCCTCGCTTCAGCCTCTCATTGCACAGTGTGCAAACCACTTGTGTCTTGTAGTCAGCACATTGTCTGAAGAATTGCCATGCCGGGGAACGCCTTTGAGCTGCCTTTGGTGTGCTAGGTCCCTGGGTGTGGTGGGTAGTAGCAGGCATACTGTCTAGGGGACGCTCACTCCCCTTTTGCAACCTGCTTCCTCTTTTGCTGTGCTGGTGCCTCTGTGCGACCACCACCTCTTCCTCCAAACTGCACGCGTCACTCGCATGACCCTCATTCCATGTGGGGTCTAGGACCTCATCATCCTCCACATCATCTTCCACCCACCCTTCACCACTGCCCTCCTTGTCAGTCTGCACACTGAGGAAAGCCACAGCAGTTGGCACCTGTGTTTCGTCATCATCAGAGACGTGCTGTGGTGGTGTTTCCATGTCCTCATCCTGCAACAGAAGTGGTTGGTGCACTCAATGTCTTCCACTTCTGGGGCACGGCTATGTGGATGGCCCACGGAAAGCACACTAGCAGAGTCATCGAAAAGCATAAGAGACTGCTGCATGACTTGGGGCTCAGACTGCTTGGCTGATTTACAAGGGGATGAGGTGAAAGACAGATGGCCATGGGGTTCAGGTGCCAACTCTGAGCTTTCATCAAGGGACCAGGTGGGAGACAATGTGAAGGAACTGGAGGCATTGTCAGCCACCCAATCTATTATCGCCTGTACTTGTTCTGGCCTCACCATTCGTTGAGCGTCATTTGGGCCTACCATATAATGTTGAAGGTTCTGTTGGCTACCTGAGGAAGGTGTTTCACTTGTGCGTGTAGCTGGCACAGATCGACCACATGCTCTCCTTGCAAAAGGAGCTTCAGCAACACCACCAACACCAGCAGCACCATGACCACAACCACGTCCATTATTTGACGCTCTCCTCGTTCTGGACACAAATGTACTATGTAGCACTATTTATTAATACTAAAAAAAAAATAATAATAAATTATTATTCTCTTTTTTTTAAAAAAAAAGAAAATTGTAGACGCACTTTTTATTTTTGTGCAAGAAATGCATCCATTATTTGACGCTCTCCTCATTCTGGACACAAATGTACTATGTAGCACTATTTATTAATACTAAAAAAAAAATAATAATAAATTATTATTCTCTTTTTTTTTTAAAAAAAGAAAATTGTAGACGCACTTTTTATTTTTGTGCAAGAAATGCACCACTCACACCAGCAGCAGGAACCTCTCCACCGCTCACACCTGCAGCAGGAACCTCTCCCTACACCAGTATGAGATGATTTTAGAACAATAATCTCCCCCTCCCAGCACCGACAGGAACCTCTCCCTAATGCAGTAGTAGATGGTTTTAGAATGATAATCTCTCCCTCAGAGCACCAACAGGAACCTGTCCCTAATGCAGTAGTAGATGGTTTTAGAACGATAAACTCTCCCTCAGAGCACCAACAGGAACCTCTCCCTAATGCAGTAGTAGATGGTTTTAGAACGATAAACTCTGCCTCAAAGCACCAACAGGAACCTCTCCCTAATGCAGTAGGAGATGGTTTTAGAAGGATAAACTCTCCCTCAGAGCACCAACAGGAACCTCTCCCTAATGCACTAGGAGATGGTTTTATAACGATAAACTCTCCCTCAGAGCACCAACAGGAACCTCTCCCTAATGCAGTAGGAGATGGTTTTAGAACGATAAACTCTCCCTCAGAGAATCAACAGGAACCTCTACCTAATGCTGTAGTAATTGGTTTTAGAACGATAAACTCTCCCTCAGAGCACCAACAGGAACCTCTCCCTAATGCAGTAGTAGATGGTTTTAGAACGATAAACTCTCCCTCAGAGCACCAACAGGAACCTCTCCCTAATGCAGTAGAAGATGGTTTTAGAACGACAAACTCTCCCTCAGAGCACCAACAGGAACTTCTCCCTAATGCAGTAGGAGATATTTTTAGAACGATAAACTCTCCCTCAGAGCACCAACAGGAACCTCTCCCTAATGCAGTAGGAGATGGTTTTAGAACGATAAACTCTCCCTCAGAGCACCAACAGAAACCTCTGCCTAATGCACTAGGAGATGGTTTTAGAATGATAAACTCTCCCTCAGAGCACCAACACAAACCTCTCCCTAATGCAGTAGTAGATAGTTTTAGAATGATAAACTCTCCCTCAGAGCACCAACAGGAACCTCTCCCTAATGCAGTAGTAGATGGTTTTAGAACGATAAACTCTGCCTCAAAGCACCAACAGGAACCTCTCCCTAATGCAGTAGGAGATGGTTTTATAACAATAAACTCTCCCTCAGAGCACCAACAGGAACCTGTCACTAATGCAGTAGTAGATGGTTTTAGAATGATAATCTCTCCCTCAGAGCACCAACAGGAACCTGTCACTAATGCAGTAGTAGAACGCTAATGTCTCCCTCACAGCAGAGACAGGAACTTCTCCCTAATGCACTATAAGATGGTTCTGAACACTTATGTCTCCCTCCCAGGACCGCAATGAAGGTCTCCCTACTCTAGTCTGAGACGATCTGACACGCGGCGCTACGTGACTCCAGCCTCATATAGAGGCTGGGTCACATGATGCACTGGCCAATCACAGCCATGCCATTAGTAAGGCATGGCTGTGATGGCTTCTAAGGGCAAACTAGTGAACAGCTTGTGTATTGGCTGCCCAGCAGCTATAGAAAAGGTGCCAAAAATAACCGAATAAGGAACCCGAACCTGGACTTTTTTTCAAATGTCCGGGTTCGGGGCACGGATACCCTAAAGTCCGGTACGGACCCGAACTTTACAGTCCGGGTTCGCTCAACTCTACTGGTGAGCCTCAAGAACACAGCACTCAGCCTGCGAAATCTCTGCAAACCTCCATTTAATCCATGCAAAAAAAGGGAGAAAGGCTGGTGCCATGGAAGTCGGCTTAAACATTGTTTTATTATTGCATGTGAACAACAGTAAAAAAAAAAGCCAATGTTGTTTGGTCAACAGGCCTTAAAGTGGATGTAAATCCTCCATATACCCAGTGAAGTGAACAGCCTCAGATGATACACAGGGCTGAAACAAATCTCCCTATACAAGTATGTCATGTATATCTGCTGTCTTCTGTAAATCTCCTTTAGAAAATGGGGATCGTGTTAACATGTTTCTCTTCCAGGTTACCTCTGGGAGTGGATCATTGGCATACAGCCAAGACAGCTGATTGGAGGAAAGGCATACACCCCCTCTCCTCATAGGCGAAGACAGAAAACAATGTGCCTAGCCCTGCTCTTAGACGGCAATTTCTCTGCTAATCTCTTTATAGCAACCTCCTCCGACACACACCTCTATCTCCCGTCTCGGAGAACATCTGAAATTATCAGGCTGATAACAGAGCTACGGAGCAAGAGACAGCTACGGGACATAGTTCTTTGAAGAGAGATAACAAAACTCTGCAGACCTATGTGCCCAGCTCAAATTTCTTGAATCGGGTTTACATCCACTTTAACCACTTCAGCCCCAGAAGGATTTACCCATTTCCTGGCCAGGTCATTTTTTATGATATGGCACTGCATCACTTTAACTGACAATTTCACGGTCGCGCAATGCTTTACCCAAACAAAATTGACGTCTTTTTTTACCTACAAATAGAGCTTTCTTTTGGTGGTATTTGATCACCTCTGCAGTTTATATTTTTTGTGCTATAAACAAAAAAGGCAGATGATTTTGAAACAAAAACAATATTTTTTACTTTTTGCAATAATAAATATCCAAAAAAAATAAAAAAAAACACATTTCTTCATCAGTTTAGGCCAATATTTATTCTGCTACATATTTTGGGTAAAAAAAATCACAATACGCGTAAATTGATTGTGTAGTGCCCCGTACTTAGGTAGGAGCTAGTGGAGGGTTTTTTTGGTAAGGTGAGGCAAATTTAGTCAGGCCTGAATGAGAGTGAGCCTGGCCTGACTCTGGGCTAAGAGTGGCTCCGGCAGGACTGGGTGATTCACAGATGAGGTCACCAGGACCTCCCACTTCTTTCCAGAAGTTGTTGGAATGTTCCGGACAGTATTGGCAGGGTGCAGGCCTCCTTAAATACCCATGGTCAGCCCAGTCTGATAGGAGTGAGTTTGGGTGGAAGAACTGGAATGTAGCTGAGGTTGCTGTAGCCCCACAGGGAGCCACCAGTCTGGGGGGGGGTGTCCTTGAGGCCCAGGGAGCTCAAGGAGTGGAAGGAGTTCCTCGTACAAACCCCAGAGGGATCCTTACCAAGGGAGCAAGAGAGCAACAGACAGTGCTACTGAATTAGCTCAGTAAGGAGTCCCCCAGTGGTCGGTGAGTGACACACACCCTAGAAAGGTGTAGAGACATGCAGAAGCAAATTGAGGTTAGAGACAATCTGGAAAGGATGCAGAAGTCAGTATGGAACTGTGGTGTTACGGTGATAGTGATGAGGGCCGTCACAGCTGAAGTGGCTGGCAGGGCCTGGAGGAGGAGGATGGGCTGGGAGTAGTTGTCCATTAGGCCGGCTAGCGCATATATTCACTACACCAACCACCTACACCAACTGCCCCTGCTCGTAATTGGTGGTCCGGAGGTCCTTTTCCCACTATAGCAGGTCTCAACATGTGCTAGTTAGGCTGAAGAAACACTGGAAGCCTAGTCAATTTCCTTCTATGCCTCACCTGGAGGAAAGAAAAGAGAAGTACAAGTGAGAGGAAAGAGGTGTAACAGTGCAGCAAGTTATGTGCTGGAGTGAAGAAGGAGAAATGTGTATACAGAGGTGTATATAGTGGTCCCTGAAAAGAACTGTTGATCTGTGGGCATTCCATAACATCCCAACTCCCATCCAAGTTTAAATCCCCTAATAAAATAAAACAAAACAAAGTAGCAGCCTGTTCCGTGACTCTGAGTGTGTAGAAAAGGGTGATTGAGGGCAATGGGATCAGGTGGACCATAACTTCCAGCCACCCCTAAGGGGGGACATGGCTACAATTGGTTTGCACAAACGTTATAGCGTCTACAAAATAGGGGATAGATTTATGGCATTTTTATTAATATTTTTTTATTTACTAGTAATGGCGGTGATCAGTGATTTTTAGTGGGACTGTGACATTGCGGCAAACAGATCGGATACTTTTGACACTTTTTTGGGACCGTTGACATTTATACAGCAATCAGAGCTATAAAAAAGCACTGGTTACTGTGTAAATGTCACGGGCAGGGAAGGGGTTAACACTAGGGATGATCAAGGGGTTAAATGTGTTCCCTGGGAAGTTTTTCTAACTGTGGGGGGAGTGTACTGACTGGGAGTAGAGAGAGAAAGCTGTTCCTGATCACTAGGAACAGCAGATTTCTCTCTACTTCCCTGTCAGAACGGGGATCTGTCTGTCTACATTGACAGATCCCCGTTCTGCCTCTCTTTCCCACGATTGAAGGTGGCCGGCTCCCAAACCGTGCAGCGGACACGCAGTTGCTATAGCTGTTTAAAGGGCTGGCGTACTGGTACGGCGATTCGGGGGAACGCGTCGACTTGCCGCCGTATAATAATGGCGGCTGATCGGCAAGTGGTTAAAGTGGATTTAAACCCTCACATATACCCAGTGAAGTGAATAGCCTCAGATGATATACAGGGCTGAAACAAATCTCCCTACATAAGTTTTACATGTACTGTATATCTGTTGTCTTCACCTTTATATACTGTTTAGAATTTCCTCTTCCTGATTCTCCTGTAGGAGTGGATTATTGCTAAACACTGTGAGACAGCTGATTGGATGAAAGGCACACCCCGCTCCCGACATATGCAGAACTTGCCTGTGAATAGTTTAGCTGTGTGCTAATCTATTTTTAGCAACCTCCCACGACACAATCGTCAGGCTCCCGTCTCTGAGAACTTGTCTGAAGTTATCAGGCTGATAACAGAGCTACCCAGCAGGAGACAGCTATGGGATATAGTGCACTGCAGATATATGTGCCCAGCTCAAGTTTCATGAATCGGGTATACATCCACTTTATTCATGGCTAGCGTTGGCTTTTTTTACTTTTGTTTACATGCAATAATAAAATGATGTGTTAGCCGACTTCCATGGCACCTGTAAAACAAAAGAAAGTTTTGTATATAAAGTATCTCACAAAAGTGAGTACATCCCTCACATTTTTGTAAATATTTTATTATATTTTTCATGTGACAGCACTGAAGAAATCACGCTTTGCTACAATGTAAAGTAGTTAGTGTACAGCTTGTATAACTGTAAATTTGCTGTCCCCTCAAAACAACTCAATACACAATCATTAATGTCTAAACCATTGGCAAAAAAAGCGAGTACACCCCTAAGTGAAAATGTCCAAATTGGGTCCAATTAGCCACTTTCCCTCCCCGGTGTCAGGTGACTCATTAGTGTTACAAGGTCTCAGGTGTAAATGGTGAGCAGGTGTGTTAAATTTGGTGTTATTACTCTCACTCTCTCATACTGGTCACTGGAAGTTTAACATGGCACCTTATGGCAAAGAATTCTCTGAGGATCTGAAAAAAAGAATTGTTGCTCTACATAAAGATGGTCTAGGCTATAAGAAGTTTGCCAAGGTCCTGAACCTGAGCTGCAGCATGGTGGCCAAGACTATACAGTGGTTTAATAGGACAGGTTCCACTCAAAACAGGCTTTGCCATGGTCAAACAAACAAGTTGAGTGCACGTGCTCAGCATCATATCCAGAGGTTGTTTTTGGGAAATAGATGTATGAGTGCTGCCAACATTGCTGCAGTGGTTGAAAGGGTGGGGGGTCAGACCTGTCAGTGCTCAGACTATACGCCGCACACTGCATCAAATTGGTTTGCATGGCTGTCATCCCAGAAGGAAACCTCTTCTAAAGATGATGCACAAGAAAGCCGGTAAACAGTTTGCTGAAGACAAGCAAACTAAGGACATGGATTACTAGAACCATGTCCTGTGGTCTGATGAGACCAAGATAAACTTATTTGGTTCAGATAGTGTCAAGAGTGTGTGGCGGCAACCAGATGAGGAGTACAAAGACAAGTGTGTCTTGCCTACAGTCAAGCATAGTGGTGGAAGTGCCATGGTCTGGGGCTGCATGAGTGCTGCTGGCACTGGGGAGCTACAGTTCATAGAGGGAACCATGAATGCCAACATGTACTGTAACATACTGAATCAGAGCATGATCCCCTCCCTTCGAAGACTAGGCAGCAGGACAGTATTCCAACATGATAAGGACCCCAAACACACCACCAAGACGACCAATGCCTTGCTAAAGAAGCTGAGGGTAAAGGTGATGGACTAGCCAAGCCTGTCTCCAGACCTAAACCCTATTGAGTATCTGTGGGGCATCCTCAAATAGAAGGTAGAGGAGCGCAAGGTCTCTAACATCCACCTGCTCCATGATGTTGTCATGGAGGAATGGAAAAGGATTCCAGTGGCAACCTGTGAAGCTCTGGTGAACTCCATGCCCAAGAGGGTTAAGGCAGTGCTGGAAAATAATGGTGGACACACAATATATTGACACATTGGGCCCAATTTGGACATTTTCACTTAGGGGTGTACTCACTTTTGTTGCCAGCGGTTTATACATTAATGGCTGTGTGTTGAGTTCTTTTGAGGGGACAGCAAATTGACACTGTTATACAAGCTGTACACTCACTACTTTACATTGTAGCAAAGTGTCATTTCTTCAGTGTTGTCACATGAAAACATATAATACAATATTTACAAAAATGTGAGCGGTGTACTCACTTTTGTGAGGTACTGTACATACACTTTAAGTCACCCTCATTAGTTACCATGGAGGTACTGAAAGGTTAGGTAATAGGAGAGTTCGATGCTGCTTTGCGGTATTGTTATGTGAGGCAAGAAAGAAGTAGCAGAAATAGAAATTGGAAGAAAAAAGTGCTAAACCACTGGCATAACTATAGGGGTCGCAAGGGTAGCAATTGCTACCCAACTCCATGCTCCAGAGGGCCCGTGCAGCTCCCCTGTCACATTTTGTTCTACACCTGGATTGGAGGGTCAGTAGAGGTACTTTTAGGGTAGGCCAAGTTTATATTTTTACAGTAACAGTTGTTTTATTATATTTTTCGGAGTTTTTACTACTATTTAATTGGGCCTTGATTTCTTTATAAAAAAAAATGGCGCTGCACCCAGGTGATCTTTGATCTCTTTCATGTTGTTCAGGTAGCTCTCCACCTCTCAAAGCTTGCCTACCTCTGCTCTAGGGTATTCAAATGCATTTGAGAGGTATGTCAAAATGTGGACAGTTTCCTTTTCAATTACCCTCTCAAATATGTAAATAAATATCTGAAACACTTTAGGCTCTTGGAGTTTCTTGGCGCACGATGGGTGGGAGTATACTGTATTGGCAAGTGACGGGTGGTAGTGGGGGGGGGCAGGTCAACTTTTGCATCAGGGTCCAAAAGCTTCAAGCTACGCCTCTGGCTAAAATCATGAAAGAAATATCATAGCTCTCTAGAAATCCAACATTTCATTAAAGGTCTCTATTTACAGGTTTTTGTCAAAACTATTTATTTCCCCCTACAAGTCAATGGGAATGCAAAAGCAGATTGAAGCAGCTTGATTCAACTTAGAAGGAGGTCAAATGCAGGTCCGAAGGAAGTATTGCACCTGAAAGCAAGCTGAATTTTACCATCAACATAAGCCTTTACTCTACAACATAACACTGTAGACTGTACATAAGGTAGAGTGGGAAGGCCAAGAATGTTGGCCGTGTCTTAGCAAAAGGCCCATCTTAGTTATACTTGCCTCACCATTGCTCCTTCTCCATTCCTGCCTCTGTAGCAGCTATTGACTGCCTCTGAAAATAAAGAAATATGCAGTCTCCTCCCATGTGACAATGCTTGTGTCTAGCAGCCAGTCGCTAGGCCTGAACATTAACACATGACATGTGGAGTAACCTCGCTGCTCCCCTTAGTGTCCGACACTAATCAACACCTTCAACAGATGGAGGAACTGCAGGGGAGCACTGGTAAGGTTAGTATAACTGGGATGAAAGGGACATAGCAAAGTTTCTGCATGGACAAGGTGACTGTGTCTCTTTAACTACCCCATCTCCCCAGCAACATACTGTATGTCCACCCGTTCTTCACTCTTTCAATTTTCCATTTGGCCGCAGGGACAGGGGGAAAGAAAGCCTCAAGTAAACCTAATACAGACTTGTAGGATCTTAAGTTGGCCATACACGGGTCAGTTTTTTTTTTTTTCGTTCAACCAGTAGGTCGAAACTAACCTCATTCCTCCTTCCACACATTCAATGTGGATGTGTCATTGCATTCTGACAGCAGGGAGACTCCCTACTGTTAGAATACACAGATGAGCAATGCAACCTATTGCTTGCAGCACTGATCGAGTGATAAAATACAGTCAGGACAGTTGAACAGAAGTCGATAAGTAGATTGAATTCTGTTCAACCACAATGGCCACACATGGATCAAAATTTGTCTGGTCGCTGCTGAACCAGCCAAATTTCTATCCAGGTATGGCCAATCACGAGAAAACAGGACAATCACATGGGAGAAGAGTTATGCCTCGTACACGCGGTGCGACTATCGTACGACCGGACCTCCAGAATCTTATGTTGGCTGTTGTGTTTTGCGTACTGACTTGCACTAAGCTATCATACAACCAAGCCAAACGTGTTGCTGTGCTACGAACGTATAAAGAGGGAGTTCAGGTGAATGTGATTTGTGAATTAGGAACGCAGGTTTACACAAACTGACTCTTCCGGGCGTTCCGGACTTCTGAGCATGCGTGTTTTGCACATACAGTTTTATTGGCCCAACTTCTCTGTAACTTGGATTGGAGAAATATCAATGGACTTTATCGGCACGTACACAGATATCATAAAAATATAACATTTTATTGATCTACATAAAACTTAAATGCACCTTGTCACACACATAGACATATTTAAAAACTGTTATGGACAGTACATGTGATGCCCATGGAAACATACAATCCTGTAACTTAACATGTGATGCTAACTGCATAGCGTATATCTGTAGCAACATGTAATAGACTTCTCTGTACACACGAGTCAACAGTCGTATGACCGCTTGTTGTACAACAAAATTTTTCTAGTCTGCTCATCCAACTTCTGTTGTACGACCATCGCACGCGGCTGTTGCAATCGCGCGTACTAACGGTCGGACGATCGTACAACAAGGTGTTGTACGACCGTTGTTGTACAGCCATTGTACTGTGTGTACGGGTCTTTAGTCACAAGCTCACCTATACCAGTATTTCACTTCCATTCCTGTGGCTGAATGGTGAGCGAAGGAAGTGAAAGTACGTACGTGCTGTAGAGAAGAGGTTAAGTGAGTCTTTTACTTTGCCCTGCCTGGGCAAAGAAAAGGAAAACCTTTTTATCTAAAATACACATCTCTTGACTAACCGTACAACTAACATACACACATCTCTTGACTATGATGTTAATCGATCTCAAATTAAACAAAGAAAAACCTCTACCATTTACTGTATCTGGAACACCTCATTGCTATCCCTAGTAGTACAAGACATAAAGCCATAGAATGTAATGGCTTTATGAATGGCAGGTGGGATAGAGATTAGAAAGCCAAAAGATCCATGTCTTTGGCCTCCAGTGACATAAATCTGACTTTGATTGCTGCTGTATCTGTAACCATTGCTGCAGCTTTTTTGGAAAACTGTCCATAGCAGACTCTTCTTTATAACATCACAAAGCATTTATAGAATAGAACAGAGACCAACAGGGCATTGGTCAAATAAGATTGTATAAAAGTCACTGAATATTGTGTTAATGATGAAAATGCATTTAGGAAATGCCTCCCTTAGTAATCCTGAAATACTGTAGTCATGACATTTAATGAATAAGTCATAAATGTTTATGAATCCCTCATCTTGAACATTTGGTTAATTAGAACCATCATGAATATCCCATAAGCTGCAGTGCTCATAAAATGAGGCTCAAGCATTCATGAATAGTTCATAAAGATTTGAAAGGTAAAGCTTCAGATATGTCATTGGAATCTTGGGCAAATTCAAAGAATTTAACCTCTGTTGAACAAGATGGCTGCCATGGTAGCAACCATTATGATTTTGGAGCGTGTTGTATAAGGGAGCATTAAACTAACTGAATGAACTTTCTATTGCTTTTTCTAACTAATGGGAGTCTAGATCTATGGGCATGCAAAACCTGTTTGAAGTAGGTCAAATGCAAGTTAGAAGAAGGTCAGCTTCAGGTTAAATGGTGTCCAACTGATACCTTCTACACCGAAGCCCATTAAACAAGTTCCTATAGTTATGGGATGTAGGTTCTGTTTTCACCAGGGACACTATCTGTATGGAGTTTGTATAAACTTGCCAATGTATGTGTTAATTAACAGGGTATCTGATTAAATTCTGAGGTACGTGTGTTTATGACTTGGAAGGGTATCTATGTCCTGTACTAAAGGAATTCACTTTCTTCATCAGTATGTAAAGTTATTTGCACTAATCTTCAATAGGTCTTCAGATTTCAAAAAGCTACATTAACCACTTCAGCCCCGGAAGGATTTCCCCCTTTAGGGCCAGAGCCCTTTTTGCGATTCGGCACTGCGTCGCTTTAACTGAAAATTGCGCGGTCGTGCGACGTTGTACCCAAACTAAATTTGCGTCCTTTTTTTCCCACAAATAGAGCTTTCTTTTGGTGGTATTTGATCACCGCTGCGTCATTTCTGATCGCCGCTATAAACAAAAGAAGAGCGACAATTTTGAAAAAAAAAACAAATTTCTTACTTTTTGCTAAAATACAAATCCAAAAAAAATATATAAAAAAACATTTTTTTTCATCGGTTTTGGCCAATTTATATTCTTCCTCATATTTGCGATAAAAAAAATTGCAATCGGCGTTTATTGATTGGTTTGCGCAAAAGTGGTCGCGTTTACGGATGAGGAGAATTCATTTATGGGGTTTTTATTTTTTTTTATTTTTTACTAGTAATGGCGGCGATCTGCGATTTTTAGCGGTACTGCGATATTTCAGCGGACATGTCGGACCATTTTGAAACTTTTTTGGGACCATTGGCATTTATACAGCGATCAGTGCTATAAAAATGCACTGATTACTGTGTAAATGCCATTGGCAGTGAAGGGGTTAACCTGCAGGGGGCGCTCTAAGGGTTAACTGTGTTCCCTGGGCGTGTTCTAACTGTGGGGGGACTGCCCTAGCAGGGGAAGGGAAGCGATCACAGCTTCCGTGTAGAGGAAGGCTGTGATCACAGCCCTTCCCCCCTCACAGAACGGGGGTCCGTGTTTACTTACACGGACCTCCGTTCTTTCACTCCGGGGGGGGGGCATCGCGGGTAGCCGGCGGCAATCGAAGCCGCCGCACCCGCTCCCTGGCCCTCCCCGGACACAGTGAGCGCGTGGGTGCGCCTCCGGCTGCGCGCGCGCGCTCACTGGGTGCGATCTCGCAGTTGCCGTCATATGAGCGCCACCTTGTCGCCGTCAGATGCCGATCGGCAGTCGGCAAGAGGTTAAGGAAGCTCTGACTCAATTTACCTACAGTAAAGTTCAAAAATAATTTATCTGGGTTCACACTATTGCGAATTGGATGTGGATTTCCCTGCATCCAATTTGTATGTCAGGAGATTGTAACTGGCTCTCTATGGAGCCAGTTCACACATCTCCGGAGCGGTTCCAGAGTGAATTGCACAGGAATCTTGTGCGTCTTCTGATCCATTTCAGGTCCGAATTCGACCAAAAATTCAGACTGAAATTGGACCTGAAACGGTGAACAGGGACGCACTGGACCCCTGCTGTGAGCTGCTCTGTACTACAGTGTGAAACCAGCCTTAAAGTCTGTCTCAAAGTCTCAGATGGTGACCTTTAAAATCACAGACAGTGGTGGCTGGACTCCTGCAGAGCTCGGGCTCCCTGGCAATTGAGGTTCAACTGGGGTATCCCAATCTCAACTTCTAGCATGGAAAGGATCCTGTATATAAGTTCTCAGTCAAAGCTTGCTTCCCCCCAGCCTTATACTCTCTTTATTCAGCAGTCAACACCTTCAGGGGTTGCACCCAGAAAGTAAGATCCCTGCATCTCTCTATGTACCTAGGCCCAAGGCCTAGGAGAAACTGATTTCTAAGTTGGTACCCTCACAGGGCAAGGCGATTGGGTGCCTAAGCATCACGCACTAAATTGTGAGAAGCAGGGTGGGGTTGTCTCATATGTTTCCCCATACTTGGAAGTAGCAAGTCTTTTTACTGGCTCTGGTAGTGTTAGAAGACGATGCGGAGGGTTAATAGCATTTGAGTGTGGTTTCCTCTAATTCTTAGAGGAGCAGCTCTATTTAAACTTCCTGCTTCCTGTAGCAAATGCTGTCGGATCTACACCGTATAGTGTGTTTTCCTGAGTTACCTGTATCTGTTCCTCTGTTCTTGTGACCCGGATTGTCTGACTTTGTTGATCTCTGCCTGCACCGACCCCTGGACTGTCTACGACCACTCTCTTGCCTAGCCCTCCTGTACTTTGCTTGCCCGCCCGTTGACAACCCAGCCTGAACCCGACTATCCGCCTGCTTGCTCCTCTTGTACCGCACCGCCAGCCTGTTTCACGACCCAGCCAGTACGACCATTCTTCTAGTGCACGAGTGCACCAATGGACCTATACCATCACCAGTGACCCAGTCCGACCCTCGTGCCATCCTGCACTCCCGAGCCACCTGTCTACTCTACCAGGGGTTCCCGAGTCAGGGTCGTAAGGGAGGTTACCCACTGCATAAGTCAGACTCCTCCACCAGGTACGTAACAGGTAGGCATCAGTGTTGAAAAGGTAAGAGCAGGCACCTTGCTGCCACATTTCACTAAGAATTTCCTTACTTGCAAATTACTTTTTACAGCTCAGCACACAGTTGTTGAGAAACTTACCTCTTGCAAATGTGCCTGAAAAAAGAATACCAAAAAGTAATTGATTAGTAACCAGGACTTCTGATGGTCTTCATGCAGCTCATCTTTCCCTGTTACTAACTTACCAATCAATGTTCTGCATTGTGTCTGATAGAGGCAGGGTTTTCCTCCTTATGTTAGAGCATCTAGTAAGGAGAACAGTGAGCAGCACAGCGGTGACACCTAATTTCCTGAAACTATCAGCCAGAAGCAGCAGTGCCTTAGATCTCACACTGCAAATATTGCATATAACTATGAGGATACAGAGTACTTAGGCACATTCACATATCAGTAAATGTATTGCTATTTTTCAGAAGGAATGATTAGAGAAAAGGTTGATTTTTAGTGTACTGCTTAGGTACAATTATTATATACTGTGTATATACAGTTGTGCTCATAAGTTTACATACCTTGGCAGAATTTATGATTTCTTGACCATTTTTCAGAGAATATGAATGATAACACAAAAACATTTCTATCACTCATGGTTAGTGTTTGGCTGAAGCCATTTATTATCAATCAACTGTGTTTACTCTTTTTAAATCATAATGACAACAGAAACTACCCAAATGACCCTGATCAAAAGTTTACATACCCTGCTGATTTTGGCCTGATAACATGCACACAAGTTGACACAAACGGGTTTGAATTGCCATTAAAGGTAACCATCCTCACCTGTGATCTGTTTGCTTGTAACTAGTGTGTGTATAAAAGGTCAATGAGTTTCTGCACTCCTGACAGACCCTTGCATCTTTCACCCAGTGCTGCACTGATGTGTCTGGATTCTGAGTCATGGGGAAAGCAAAAGAATTGCCAAAGGATCTGTGTGAAAAGGTAGTTGAACTGTATAAAACATGGAAAACATCCAAGGAATTAGGAATGCCAGTTATCAGTGTTCAAACTCTAATCAAGAAGTGGAAAATGAGGGGTTCTGTTCAGGGCCAGATTAACATAGGGGCTATTGGAGCTGCAGCTCCAGGCCCCTACCACAAGATAGGCCCATGCCAGTGAGTCATTAATGCTGTTTAGCTCTGGGTGTGTGCACCATTGTTATGTAAATCGCATACAGCAGCCACAGGCGCTATTGTTATGTAAATTGTGGGCGGTCAGCAGACGCTATTGTTATGTAAATCACAGGCGGCAGCTGAGTTAAACAGCTGAGTTCTGAAATATCTTTAAAAGTCTGAAAAGAGATAAATTCCCCGTCTCTTTGCTGTTAGGTGCAGAGCACAGCTGAGCACAACTGAGCATGCTCAGACCGGAAACTGCTCTAAATTTTGCTTCCATGGAGTGATTACAGAGCGCTATAGCAAATACCAAAATGAGAGCTGTGAGAGTTTTTTGGGAGTAAAAGTTGGAGCAATGCAACCCAATGCAATTTTCAGCCATTCATTCTAATACAATTGTAACTTCCCCAAATAAATCCTTTTCATGCTGAAATGAAATGTATCTTTCTCTCAAAGAAATTGTTCTTGCAACAATGTTGCAATTTTGATAATCTATTTTGTTTTTAAGAATGGTAGAATGTGTAATATTTTCATGTTTTGGTAAAATATTTTTTTTCTCTATCACTTTCACTTATCTATCTCACAAAAATATTTCCCCAAACTCACACAGGTGTCTTTACAAAGCAAAAACAATACCATTGCTTATGGACATTTAAAATTAGTCCCATTTGTCTGATTATTTATTCTTTCCAAATGATCTTAAAGAGGAAGAAAACCCTGATGGATTTTACTTTCTCTTTGTTACCCTGCAATTTAAAAGCATAATAGGCTAGTATGCATTGCATACTAGTCTATTATGTGTCACTTACCTGCATGGGAAGCTTGCGATGTCCCCGCTCCAGGCCGCATCCATCTTCGCCCCTCTTCCTTCCGGGGCTGTGATCTCCGGCTCTGTGACAGGCCGGAGCCACGTGACATCATTCCTGCGCATGGGAGCCACCAATCGTGGCACGATCTGAGTCAAGAAACGGTTTGGAGGACGTTTTTTTCACTGGGCATGTGCCGATGACGTCAGTACATGCAAGTACACTATATATCTCCTAAACAGTGCAGGTTTAGAAAATATGCAGAGAACCTACAGGTAAGCCTTATTATAGGCTTACCTGTAGGTTAAAGTGGTTGTCCAGAGCTGGCAACCACTTTAATTTGAGCCCAAAAAATGTGATATGTGTACCAACATCAGAAATAAAAATGTCATTCACAAAAATCTGAGAATAACATTACTATACTACACTCACACAGCAAGAAAGACCAAATATCACAGAATAAATCAAGAATAGAAACTCCTGACTAATGTAATTCTTATATATTCCAATAAATGCAGTATCTGTGTATTTGTGTGTAGGAGGACTCCACATGCAGCAGCCCTGTGGCTCACAAGGTAGAAATTCTGCCTACCATTGCTCAGGTCCTGAGTTTGAATCCCAAACATGTCACTTCATGTAGAGATGTTGCTTGTTCTCTCTATGTAGTCAAACATAACTGCTGACTCAGGGCCTTACCTAAATTATGTCTAAATATAGTATTTATGTGTAGGATGGTTCCACCACCATTGCAGATCTTGGCAGATACACTAGCTAGGCAAAAGTATTGGGACGCCTGCCTTTACACACACATGTATTTTAATGACATCCCAGTCTTAGTCCGTAGGGTTCAATATTGAGTTGCCCCATCCTTTGCAGCTATAACAGCTTCAACTCTTCTGGGAAGGCTGTCCACAAGGTTTATGAGTGTGTTTATGGGAATGTTTGACCATTCTTCCAGAGGCACATTTGTGAGATCAGGCACTGATGTTGGACAAGAAGGCCTGGCTCGCAGTATCCACTCTAATTCATTCCAAAGGTGTTCTATCTGGTTGAGGTCAGGACTCTGTGCAGGCCAGTTAAGTTCCTCCACCCCAAACTCATTCATCCATGTCTTTATGGACCTTGCTTTGTGCGCTGGTGCGCAATCATGTTGGAACAGGAAGGGGCCATCCCCAAACTGTTCCCACAATGTTGGGAGCATGAAAGGCCTACCAAAATCCTCAGCACCAGGCCCATGATGCTCTTAATTTGGCCCTGGGCACAGTCTGGATCCTTTTTTGGACCCACACAACAAATGCTCCTCTTTCTGTCGCTATATTTTCCATCTGCTAGAGGACATTGGGGGATACCTTGAGGTGGAGCGTATGGATTGGATAACTACGTTATGTATGGAGTATCGGAGGAGAACGAATCAGCCATCAGTCGATCCATACACTCCATCTCAGGATCCCCAATGGCCCCTAGTACCTCAGCAGTGCTACAACCCCCCTCTCTCTATCAGCTTCCTCCTCAGCAGCAGCCATCATCCACCATGGCCCAGACCCCATATTCTAGGCCGCAGAGCTATGTGGACTGTCCATCATTCCATCCTTACATCCCTGAGCGCCAGCCCCAAAATCCCCCCCCCCTCCACAATCACCACATCCCCATGCCTCCCAGCCCACATACCATAACTTGTGAAAAATTTAAAAAATTACCATAAAATGTTTATGATTGTTTTCATTTGTATTGGATGTACATTAGCACACCTCTGCTGGGGACAAACGTATGTTGAGCTCAAATAAGGGTAGCTTGCATTTGCCTCATACAGAATGAAAATAAACACTTTCACTCTGCAAGGGACAAACGTATGTTGTCACCAGAAAAGGAAAATTGTCCAATGAGGACACTAGTTCTTGGAACTCTTGTGACAACCATAGATTCCCTCACTTTGGAGGGATTTGCTCGCACTTCCTGTTTTGGCTATGGAACAGGAAGTTTGCAAATTAGACCTTTATTGATTATTGCCTAGACATAACATTCATGGCCGCTGTTAGAAATCATGGGGCCTCATATAGCCTTCCTGATGGGGCTCCCTTTCCCCAAACCCCGCCTACACATTGGCACTCCCAGTCTATGGACACCCCCCACCCAGTCTTTATGGGCTAGTTCACATTATTGCTCTCTGAATAGTGATCTGCATCTAGATTGCTCTACAGAGAACATTTGGTAGGCAGTGAGGTGTTGCATCACCACCTCAATGGGATTGTGTTCAGCAGGCAATATGGTGGGTGGTGCAAGTGGGGATCATTTTTGCTGCACAGAAAGCATAGTGGTTGTGACATATGTAATTCCCCCCCCCCCCCCACCGCCTTTTCAGCATAAGGGCTATTTCATACTAAGCCACTCCACTCAGCAGGGAATCCATGAGTGTGTGTGCGTGTGGGGGGGGGGGCTGCAGTAAAAATGCAGCTCAGCCATGTCTTTACTGTCCTCCAAACACAAGTGTAAAGCATCTCATGCTAATGATCATCATCCTTATAATGATCACAGCACAGCAGGTCCCAGTGCCACATGGCTGTTGGGTGCTGACTTTGTTATGGCTGTACTAGGTGTAACATTGTACAGCCATAACAAAGTCAGTACAGCTATGTGATAGAGCCATAGAGGACCTGCTGTGCTGTGATCATTAAAATGATAATGATAATTAGCACACAGTGAGGAGTTTGGGGAATGTACCTTCCTTCCAGAGTAAAAAGCATGCTACCTGTCACTCTATGCCACTTGCCTGTTCACTGCCACCCACCACTGGGATTGCAGATCTGTGCCCTCTCAGCCACCTCACATCAGCCTCTCCCTGACACCTCACCCACCTGCTGATGAAGCGGACATACAAAGAATCACTCCACCAGGAAAGACATAGTATAGGCAGTGGAGGCCGGCTGAACTTTAATGTGCAGCGGGACATGCAGCCAGACTTCATGCACCTATGCCCTGAAAATGAAAAAAAAGTTCCTCCTCTGTTCCAGCCACCTGGGCCCCTCTATTGAACTGATGGGGCCCAGGGAAATGTAATTGAAGCCCTGGGTAGCAAGTAGCAGAGGGGGTGTGGGCTAGCAAAATCAATTTATTCATTTAGGCAGGAATTAACAATAAAGCTGCCCGGGCTCCCCAGTCTTACTGATGGGGCCCGGGCCCGGTACAACAGGACTGGTTGTACTGCCTTATCAGGGGCCCTGATAACATTGCACACAAAAAAAAAACTAAGATCCTTAATAGCATGACATTATAATTAAAATGCAAAAATGAAACACTGTATTTCTTCTTATGACAAAGTATGTACCTTTTTTTTACTGAGATCACTTATATTTGATATATATTGTATTATCTCATGCAGGACTCAACAATCGTAATGCAATCGTAAGCAACCAAGTGCACAAGTGATAAATAGTCTAGATTGTAAAATTGATGTTATCCAGAGTAAATAATTAGACCTTGTGTAGGTCCTGTACAGTCATACACCTATATTAGTCTTGTATTTCTACTCCAACTCAAACATTTTATGAATCATATTGTATCCTCCGTGGAAATGCAGCTTATTTGCATCAGAATGAGATGCTATTACCAGATACTTTGCAGTATCAACTTGATAATGGCTTCATATCCACCTTTTTTTTATTCACAATGTATGCATAGTTATTACCCTTTATTAAAAGCATAACTGGTCTAAATAACATATGGGACCTTCATTTCTTCACATGTGGTCTCTGCATACACGTGAATCACTTTACAATGCAGTCTTGATTGTTGTGCCATAGGGTTAGTTTTGTGCCTTAAAGAGTAACTACACTTTTCCTGAGAAAAAAACATTCCCCTCTGGGTGATCTATGTACATTGCAAGGATTATAACAACCTTTGTTGCAGATTCCTACCTTTTGTTATTCTGAAGAAATACCTGTTTGTTCCTCTGTGCCCATGTGCCGAGTGAGTCTAATGGGAGTGGTTTCATAATTATCAACCAGCTGCTGTAGCTGTAGGGCTCTATTGAGGAAACAGCAGGGTCTGCATTCCTTTCGACGTGATTTCCTATTGGAAAAATTACATTTTTGTTGCAGGGGATGCCTGATATCTGACTTGTATCTGAGTGTAGACTTCTGGGGAAATCAGTGAGCCAATCACACAAGCAGGAAATTATGTCTCTGGGGGGCGTTCTCTACACACCCTGTGTACAGAACACCCCCAGGTAGCCATATTGCATTGCATTTTACAGAAAATTACAGTGGCTACAGATTGTAAAGGAAAGATCATTTTTAATAACATTCAAACATAATATGACTTGTATAACAATTGTATACGCTATATTATTTTTTTTTTATTTGCTTTTTTTTCCCATGAAAGTGGAGTTATCCTTTGAAGCCCAAATCCAGGAAAATGTTAATTCAATTAGTGATTTCTGCATTTTATGCCTTGCTTAAGTTACTTACTTACTTAAAGGCATTCTACTCCTCAGTCTTGATTTCAGACACCTCTTCCTAAGCTGTCCTGCATGGATCAAAGTCACAGTTTCCTCAATATTCTCAATATCCTGCCCTGGGACAGGCATTTTTGCATGCTCGTTATCTTATTGGGCACTGGTCTCCTCACCACCCCCCATAGGTTCTTCTGCCTCTGGAGCTTATGAGAGAGGGCTCGGCTGCTGGAAGTGTTGCCTCCACCCAGGGCCGTCTTTAAGGCAGGGCAAAAAGGGCAGCTGCCCTGGGCCCTGTTATTGTTGTGGGACCCAAAGCAGCTGCCTCATACTTGCCAACTATCCTGGTTTGAATTCCCTTGTTCCTTGAAGTTTTAGTCCTGTACTGTGTCCCGATATCTAAGTGCTCCTACTAAAACTGCCCAACTCTGCCCTATTGTTGTGTACAGATGACTCACCTGCAGACCCTATGTTTACATGTAAATAATCTGCATTGATATGTAAATAGTGGCAGTATTCATATGTAAATAGCAATGGCCAGCTGCACTGATATGTAAATAAAGGTGGCATTCATTTGAATATCATGCCCCCCCTGAGCTCATGTTCCCCATCACCTATACTGGATGCTGCCGACTGGGGAGACAAAGGCATGCTTGAAAGTCCACAGCACATGTCAGCAGATGTGTGAGGGTTTCATTAATAATTGATGGCACTGCTGTGTATCTGCTAAAGGGCAGCACATTTCTGTGGTGTCAGGAAAGCGACTTTGCACTCCCCAGTCCATGGTGTGCAGGCAGTGAGGAGATGATGTGCTGTAACCTCTAGCAACCAATCTTTGGGCAGTAATGATGTGCAGTAACCTCAAGCAACCAATCAGTGAGCAGTATTGATGTACAGTAATCTCTAGCAACCAAACAAACAGAAAGCATGTGCTGTAACCTCTAGCAACTAATCAGTGAGCAGTAATGTGTGCTGTAACCTCTAGCAACCAGTCAGTAAGCGGTAATGATATGCTGTAACCTCTGGCAACCAATCAAGATCACTGCTGATCTGATTCAGTAAACTGATTTTGAGTGTAGTTGCTATTTATTGTATGTCTCAGAGCAGGTGGAGAGTGAAATTGCATGGGGGGGGGGGGGGCAAGAAAATATTTGGAGGTGTGCACAAAAAGCAGGCAAAGAGTGGACACCTGAAGAAGAAAGGAAATAGAAAAAGAGAAAGAATCATTATGTGGCTTCAGTTTAAGCGTATTTAAACTATGTTTTTTCACTTTCACCCATAAGCAAGCATCTAATATTCACATAATGTACCCAATGCTCCAATTCTGCACATCCACCTCCATCTGTGGATAGATATCTCTGTAATTGTGTATCCCTCTGAAGCTCTGGTGAACTCCATGCTCAAGAGGGTTAAGGCAGTGCTGGAAAATACTGGTGGCCACACAAAATATAGGCATGTATTCACCTTTGTTGCCAGCGGTTTAGGCATTAATGGCTGTGTGTTGAGTTATTTTGGGGGGACAGCAAATTTACACTGTTATACAAGCTGTACACTCACTACCTTACATTGTAGAAAAGTGTAATTTCTTCAGTGTTGTCACATGAAAAGATAGAATAAAATATTTACAAAAATGTGAGGGGTGTACTCACTTTTGTGAGATGCTGTGTATATATATATATATATATATATATATATATATATATATATACAGTTGTGCTCATAAGTTTACATGCCCTGGCAGAATTTATGATTTCTTGCCCATTTTTCAGAGAATATGAATGATAACACAAAAACATTTCTTTCACTCATGGTTAGTGTTTGGCTGAAGCCATTTATTATCAATCAGCTGTGTTTACTTTTTTTAAATCATAGTGACAACAGAAACTACCCATGTGACCCTGATCAAAAGTTTACATACCCCAGTTCTTAGCACTGTGTTTTGCCCCCTTTAACATCAATGACAGCTTGAAGTCTTTTGTGGTATTTGTAAATGAGGCTCTTTATCTTCTCAGATGGTAAAGCTGCCCATTCCTCTTGGCAAAAAGCCTCCAGTTCCTGGAAATTCTTGGGCTGCCTTGCATGAATTACACGTTTGAGATCTCCCCAGAGTGGCTCAATGTTATTGAGGTCAGAAGACTGAGGTGGCCACTCCAGAACCTTCACTTTATTCTGCTGTAGCCAATGACAGGTCGACTTGGCCTTGTGTTTTGGATCATTGTCATGTTGGAATGTCCAAGTCCCATGCGCAGCTTCCTGGCTGATGAATGCAAATGTTCCTCCAGTATTTTTTGATAACATACTGCATTCATCTTGCATCAATTTTGACCAAATTTCCTGTGCCTTTGTAGCTCACACATCCCCAAAACATCAGCGATCCACCACCGTGTTTCACAGGCCTTTTTCTCTCCTCTCTAAATGTAGCTCTTATGGTTGTGGCCAAAAAGCTCAATTGTGATCTCATCACTCCAAATTACTTTGTGCCAGAAGGTTTGAGGCTTGTCTCTGTGCTGTTTGGCGTATAGTAAGCGGGATACTGTGTGGCATTTGTGTAGTAATGGCTTTCTTCTGGTGGCTCGACCATGCAGCCCATCTTTCTTCAAGTGCCTCCTTATTGTGCATCTTGAAACAGCCACACCACATGTTTTCAGAGAGTTCTGAATTTATTTGTGGGTTTTTCTTTGCATCCCAAACAATTTTCCTGGCAGCTGTGGCTGAAATTTTAGTTGGCCTACCTGACTGTGGTTTGGTTTCAACAGAACCCCTCATTTTCCACTTCTTGATTAGAGTTTGAACACTGCTGATTGGCATTCTCAATTCCTTGGATATCTTTTTATATCCCTTTCCTGTTTTATACAGTTCAACTATATTTTCCCAGAGATCCTTTAACAATTCCTTTGCTTTCCCCATGACTCAGAATCCAAAAGCGTCAGTGCAGCACTGGATGAAAGATACAAGGGTCTGTCAGGAGTCCAGAAACTCATTGACCTTTTATACACACACACTAATTACAAGCAGACAGATCACAGGTGAGGATGGTTACCTTTAATAGCCATTCAAACCCCTTTGTGTCAACTTGCGTGCATGTTATCAGGCCAAACTCATCAGGGTAAACTTTTGATCAGGGTCATTTGGGTAGTTTCTGTTGACATTATGATTTAAAAAGAGTAAACACAGTTGATTGATAATTAATGGCTTCAGCCAAACACTAACCATGAGTGAAAGAAATGTTTTTGTGTTCTCATTCATATTCTCTGAAAAATGGCCAAGAAATCATAAATTCTTGAGAACAACTGTATATATATATATATATATATATATATATATATATATATATACGGTATATAAATATACTGTATTCATGTGTATATAACTTTCATTGGGCCACTGCGTTTTTTCCTGCATTGCTTAGTTAGATCTAAGAGATGATTTTCAATGGACATTAGGCTTCTGCTACTCTGTGATGGGTTGAGGGCTGAACTCAAGCTGTCAAAGTTTGATATGAATCCTTTTTGACTTAAATTACCATTTCTTCTGGAATAGAGCTGCAAAGATACACACAAACAGCACCTGCCTTTGCTAAGGGGACCTCTCCTGATCTTTACTTCTAAATCAATTTTTGCATAATGGAAGTCGGTACTTTTATTATCTCTTCATGAGATGTCAGCTTAGAAAAAGGGGTAAAGAACAGAATTATGATGTTTAACACCCCATACACACTATTAGATTTTCTGCAGATTTTTGTCTTCAGATTTACCAAAACCATATCATATGTGTTCAAACTTTAAGAGTTTTTTAGGAGTTTTAATTTGTATGCAATAGTTCATAGGGGTCAACAATCAATGGATACTATGTATTTAGGGAACAAGATGTCCTTTCTGTGTGCTTTATTGGTACTCTTTGTTTTTATTGTAGCCCTGATGAATTTGTAAACCCCAAAACGTGCTGGCTATCTTGTCCATTTCACCTTGATTATAAATAGAGATGTTCTTTTCAGACATTAAGGTGAGCAGCGTGGCTCTATCATTATTTTCATTACCCCTGGATTCCACCCAAGGTGCTTTTTGAGGACCCTGGCACATGAGAGGTGCCTAGCTAGAACCATTGCACTCTGTCAGTCCGATTTTTTTGTGATATTGAACTATAACAGCCAAGTATCCAGTGGCTCATGTCTATACCCATAGGCATGCGCAGGGGGTGTGCCAGGTGTGCCCAGGCACACCCTAATCACTGCGTGCAGTGCCTGTTCCAACCTTTGAGTGGGCTCCCCCCCGTGTTGCAGCGTCCTGCGGTGTTGCTGCCTTCCCTCCTCTTCTCTCCTCTCCCCCTGGCCGCTGAGGGGGATGTCATTTGCCGGCTGCTTCCTTTTCTAAATGAACACAGTGAACACACACTCACTCACTGTGTTCATTCATAACTGAAGCTTACTATCCTTCAGTTTGTGAATGAACAGGAAGCCACTCAACACAGAGCACTATCCCATTCTTTCACTGTCTGGTGCAGCTGAGGCTTCAGGGAAAGAATATGTTTGAGCTTTGGGGTGCACACCCTATGGAAGAAAAGCAAATGCAGAGATCAGAGCAGTGTGACCACAGTGCAGGTTGAGAAGGAAATCCACAGGTAGGAGCTCTGACTCTAATGTCTTCTCCAACAACAATGGTAAGCAGTGATATAGAGGATAAAACCGGCTACTCCAAAAGTTATAAAAATAATTTTATTGGTGCATGAGTGAACAACAGATATGAGGGATGATGTGTTTTGGCAGAAAAGCCTGGATTGCAGCCCTGGTGCTGCACTCCTGGGTCTGGGGCGTGCACACATGGCACTGACTCGGTGATCGTTCGAGGCTCAGGCAGAACGGCGATCTGCCTATGTAAACAAGGCAAATCGCTGTTCTGTGACAAGGGAAGGCAGTGATCTTGCATTCCTGCGAAGCAGGAACACGGATCTCTGCCTACCCACAGTACAAGCACCCCCACACAGTTAGAAAGCACTCCCTAGGAACACATTTAACCCTTTGATCGCCTGATGTTAACCCTTTCCCTGCCAGTGTTATTAGAGCAGTGACAACGCATATCTTTTAGCACTGATCACTGTATTAGTCACTGGTCCCCGAAAAGTGTCAAATGTGTCAGTTAGGTGTCCGATTTGTCCGCCGCAATATTGCAGTCCCGCTATAAGTCACTGATCACCGCCATTACTAGTAAAAAATAAATAAATAAATGAATACAAATTCCAAAAATATATGCCATAGTTTGTTTACGCTATAGCTTTTGCGCAAACCAATCAATATATGCTTATTGGGATTTTTTACCAAAAATATGTAGCAGAATACATATTGGCCTAAATTGATGAAGAAATTCGATTTCTTGCAGGATATGTTTTATAGCAGAAAGCAAATATATATATATATATTTTGTTTTTTTTCAAAATTGTCGGTCTTTTTTTGTTTATAGTGCAAAAAAAAATCATTTTATTTGGATACAGCGCTGCACGCCCCCACATTTGTCAGTTAAAGTAATGCAGAAAATGGCCTGGTCATGAAGGGGGTAAACCTTCCAGAGCTGAAATGATTAAAGTGGTTCTAAAGTCAGAAGTTTTTTTTATCTTAATGCATTCTAGGCATTAAGATAAAAAAAAACCTTCTGTGTGCAGTATACCCCCCCCCCAGCCCCCCTAGTACTTACCTGAACCCCATCTTGATCCAGCAATGTTGCACAAGAGTCTGGGCTGTCTGGGACTCTCTCTCTCTCTCTCTCGCACGCCATTGGCTCCCGCTGCTATCAAAGTCAGTGAGTCAATGAGGAAAGAGAGGGGGTGGGGCGGGGCCCCCACAGAGCACTCGGCAGGAGGGAGGGGCCAGGAGCGCCAGCGAGGGACCCGAGAAGAGGATCCGGGCTGCTCTGTGCAAAACCACTGCACAGAGCAGGTAAGTATGACATGTTTGCTATTTTTAAACAAAACTGGAAAAAAAAACAAGACTTTAATATCACTTTAACGCTCAATAATCTTTCAGCTTAAATCTGCTAAATGCATTTTAGGTTTTTCAGGAACATTCAAGGCAAAGCTCATGCTCTCTACTGATTAGAGAGCAAAAGGTCTTCCTGAAGAGGAAGCAAACCCTGATGTGTTTACTTCCTCTATGTTACCCTGCAATGTAAAAGCATAATGGGCTACTATGCATCGCATAGTAGCCCATTATGTGCCACTTACCTGCATTGGAAGCCAGAGATGTCCAGCAATGTCCCCTGTGCTGGCCGCATCCATCTTCTGCCCCTCTTCCTTCCGGGGCCACAATCTTCGGCTCTGTGACTGGCCGGAGCCGTGTGACGTCACTCCCGTGCATGCGTGGGGGAGCCGCCAGTCACAGCATGATCAGAGTGAAGGAACGGCCGTTTCTTCACTGCGCATGTGCACAACGATGTGGGCACATCGCAGTACACTGTATTTCTCCTAAACCGTGCAGGTTTGGGAAATATGCAGGGAACCTACAGGTAAGCCTTATCATAGGCTTACCTGTAAGTTAAAGCGGTTGTCACGGGTTGACAACCACTTTAACCACTTCACCCCGAAAGGATTTCCCACTGTAGGACCAGAGCACTTTTTGCGATTTGTGTCGATTTAACTGACAATTGCGCGGTCATGCGACGTTGTACCCAAACACAATTTGCGTCCCTTTTTCCCACAAATAGAGATTTCTTTTGGTGGTATTTGATCACCGCTGCGTCATTTCTGATCGCCGCTATAAACAAAGAAAGAGCGACAATTTTGCAAATAAAAACAATATTTCTTACTTTTTGCTAAAATTCAAATCCAAAAAAAAAATATAAAAAAAACGATTTTTTAATCGGTTTTGGCCGATTTATATTCTTCCTCATATTTTTGGTAAAAAAATCGCAATCGGCGTTTATTGATTGGTTTGCGCAAAAGTTGCCACGTTTACGCATGATGAGAATTAATTTCTGGGGTTTTTATTTTTTTTTTTACCAGTAATGGCGGCGATCTGCGATTTTTAGCGGTACTGTGATATAGGGGCGGACATGTTGGACATTTTTGACACTTTTTTGGGACCAATGACATTTATACAGCGATCAGAAATTTAAATGACCACTGATTACTGTATAAATGTCATTGGCAGTGAAGGGGTTAACCTGCAGGGGGAGATCTAGGGGTTAACTGTGTTTCCTAGGTGTGTTCTAACTGTGGGGGGGGGGTTGGGCTACCATGAGCATGAGAGATCTAACTGATCCCAGTGACAGGGATCAGTAGATCTCTTATGTCCCCATTGACAGAGCGGGGAACCGCCGTGTTTACATCGGCAGTTCCCCGCTCTTTGGCTCTGGCAGCTCATTGAGACTCGCCGGCGGACATCGGGTCTGCCCGAGCCGCGGACACACTCCTCCAGAGTGTATTGGTCATGAGAGTGTGCCGCCGGCGGCGCGGCGCTCACCCCCTAGCTGCGCCTGCAAATATACTGCGCGCAGTGTGGAACCAGTTAAGCAGGGGACCATGCTTGATAGAGACCATGGCTTATATCAGATATGGCGATTAGTTTTGTTACAAATCAAAATTTGGACAAAATTTTCATTGATCAAAATTTGTTACTGTTGTGATTCAGAGATTTGTATACATGTGTATCTCCGAATCACAACAGTAACAAATTTCAATGAATCCGAAATAAATTATAACTAGAGTTGAGCGAACACCTGGATGTTCGGGTTCGGTGGGTTCGGCCGAACTTCGGGAAAAAGTCCGGGTTCGGTACCGAACTTGACCCGAACTTTACCCTGAACCCCATTGAAGTCAATGGGGACCCAAACTTTTCGGCACAAAAATTACTGTAAAAAAGTCCTGGAAAGTGCTAGAGGGCTGCAAAAGGAAGTAAAATGATTTTAGAACAATAATCTGTCCCTTACAGCAACAGCAGGAACCTGACCCTATAGGAGTAGGCGATGATTTTATAACAATAATCTGTCCCTTACAGCAACAGCAGGAACCTGACCCTATAGAACTAGAAGATGATTTTAGAACAATAATCTGTCCCTCTAAGCAGTAGACTCTACCTAGTCCAGTCAGATCATTCTGTAATGCAGGATGAGATCTGCAATCTGTCCCTCAAAGCAGTAGTAGTAGTAATCTCTACCTAGTCCACAATCAGATCGTTCTGTAATGCAGGATGAGATGTTATAATATCTGCAATCTGTCCCTCACAGCGCCGGCAGCATCCTCTCCCTACACTACCCAGAGAGCATGTGACATGCAGCACTAAGTGGCTCCAGCTTATATAGAGGCTGGGCCACATGATGCACTGGCCAATCACAGCCATGCCATTAGTAGGCATGGCTGTGATGGCTTCTAAGGGCAAACCAGTGAAACGCTTGTTGATTAGCTGCCCTGCAGCTATTCAACATGAGTGATCAAATACCCGAAACCCAAAACCGGAACTTTTTTTCAAATGTCCGGGTTCGGGTCCGGGTCACGGACACCCCAAAGTTCGGTACGGACCTGAACTTTACAGTTCGTGTTCGCTCAACTCTAATTATAACCAAAAAAACAAATTTATTGGTATTCATTCATTTCATTTGGATGACAAGATTCAATATTTAGGGCCTTTTGTTAATGTTTGAAGCATTCAAAATAACATAACAACATAACAATTGATCCAAATTGATTAGGATCTATTTCGTTTTTATGTTACATTAACATTTTTCATTATTATAAACAATGCATTACATATGAAACGCAAACATATTGCAATAAATACACTAAGGTATAAAAGTAAAATAAGATGATCCCTACTTATTGTGTTTGGGTCAGATGGACGTGGATCCATCAGAAACACTCATGTCCATTCTTACATGTCATAGGCGTGTATATACACACATAAATGTATAATATGTTTTTCTCTAAATCTAAGCAGAGCTGAGGGAAATCACCTAAAAAAAAAGTTCTGTTTTCATAATATAATATGACCCAATTTTAATGATACAGTTTCGGTATGAGCAATTCAGAAATATTTAATATTTTTGGTATGTGGTGGAAAAATATTAAACCTACTTGACAGTTTGCAGTTGAAAGCTAAGAGCAGTTAGCTGCCAGCTATAAGGTGAGGACAGATCATTTAAAATAATATAACGTGACAAATTAAAGAGGAACTATATCCATCGATTTAACTGTTTCCTACAGTTATATATGACTGATAACTGACACAGTTGCTTGCGCTCTCCATCACGCTATTTATCAAGCAATCACATAGCTGCTGCTATAACTGATCACATGTGCAACACCCTGGTAATTGCAAATCAAACAAAGGCTAAGATGGCAGCTTCCTTGACTGTAAAGGATAGGAGGGTTTAGTTCCACTTTCTAAAGGTATTATTTAAAAAAATAAATGTTATGCTTACCTGCTCTGTGCAATGGTTTTGCACAGAGCAACCCTGATCCTCTTCTTTTAGGGTCCTCCACTGGTGGTCCTGGCTCCCCCCAGCTGAGAGCCCGCAATATCCTCTTGCTATGGGGGCATACGAGCAGGCTATCTCCCAAGCCACGCTCCTGTGAATGGACTTTCTCCATTCACACACAGAATGGCTCTGTCTTTCCTCCTCATTGGCTCACCAATGGCTCGCGCTGCTGTGTAAGCCAAAGAGGAGAGAGAGACCCGGGAGAGCCACTGCTTTCATATACATTGCTGGATCAAGATGAGGTACATGTAGGTATAAGGGGGGCTGCACCCAGAAGGTTTTTTATCACCTTAACCACTTGATCTCTGGAAGATTTAACCACCCCCCCCCCTCATGACCAGGCCATGTTTTGCGATGGGGCACTGCGTTATTTTAACTGACAATTGCGCTGTCGTGCGGCGCTGTACCCAAATAAAATTGACGTCTGTTTTCCCCACAAGTAGGACTTTCTTTTGGTGGTATTTGATCACCTCTGCATTTTTATTTTTTGCACTAGAAACAAAAAAGAGCGACAATTTTGAAAAAATAAAACAATATTTTTTTACTTTCTGCTATAAAACATATCCAATAAAAAATTAACAAAACCAAATTTCTTCATAAATTTAGCCCAGTATATATTCTGCTACATATTTTTGGTTAAAAAAAAAAATTAAATATGCATATATTGATTGGTTTGCGCAAAAGTTATAGCGTCTACAAACAATGGGATATTTATATTTAATTTTATTTAGTTACTAGTAATGGTGGCGATCAGTGACTTATAGCAGGACTGCAATATTGGGGTGGACATTCAGACACTAACTGACACTTTTGAGACTCTTTTGGCGAGCAGTGACACTAATACAGTGATCAGTGCTAAAAAAAAAATGCACTGTAACTGTACTAATGACACTGGCTGGGAAGAGGATAACATCAGAGGCGATCAAAGGGTTAATTATGTGCCTAGCCAGTGTTTTTCTAAACTGTGGCAGGGGATTTTACTAGGGGAAGGCATGGTTCTTAGTCCCTGCTTTGCAGGAACACAGGATCCATGCCTTCCCTCCTGTCAGAACAGCGATCTGCCTTGTTAACGATCGACAGGTGTCGGCAGACATCGAGTCCGCCGTACCGGCAGATCAGCTTCCGTTGTGTATAATCACAGCAGGAGCAGGCCAGGGACGGCGCACATGCGCATCCTCTACCCGAGACTGTTGAATCAGGTATATATACATGATCCGGCACACAGGGGCCACCTTGTAGAAGTAAAACTGCTATAGGGCAGACCTGAACTGGGTAATGCACAGAATGCATTAAGGTAAAAAACCTTCTGCCTTTTGAACCACTTTAAGTCCTGTTGCTTTATACTTCATATTTCTGTAGTGTTGACTTAATGGGGTTGATTTGTTAAAACCGGAGAGGGCTAAATCTGGTGCAGCTGTGTATGGTAGCCAAACAGCTTCTAACTTCAGCTTGTTCAATTAAAGCGGTTGTATGCCCTGACAAAAAAAAAAAACTGCAAGGCAAAGGCATAATGAGCTAGTATGCACCGCATACTAGCACATTATGAAATACTTACCTTAGAACGAAGCGCCCGCACCGCCTCCCGGTCACCACTTAGGGAGCTGACATGTTCCCTCTGTGTTTCTTCCAGGTTCGCGGCATGCGCACGAGAGTCCACCGTTCCAACAAGGTCCAGCAGCATCCTGACGTCAGCGGTTGCATGCAAGGTGGATATCTCCTAAACCATACAGATTTAGGAGATATTAATTTTACCTACAGGTAAGCCTTATTATTAGACATGTGCAATTTGCTTCGTTACAAATTAGTATTCAAATACAAATTCTGACAAATTCATTAATTTGGAAGTATCCGAATCAACGCAAATCCGTATACAGAGTATTTGCAAATATTCGTAAATTCGAATTGTAGAATATTCGTAAATTCGTGGATTCGTAAATTCTAAAATTTGAAAATTTGTAAATTCAAATATTCGGAAACCCGAAAATCTGAAATAATAACTAACTATAATAAATTAACTATTACTAACTATTAAATTATAGGTTTTGGAATTTCTTTTCAAATGCGTTTGTTAGTGAACGTAACAAATACAAATGTATCCGAAGTTACGCATGAATGGAACGTAACAAATGAATAATAATAATAGTAAAAACGTTTTATTATTATTTATTATTAATTTGTTCCATTCCATTTGTTTAGATGTGGCATTTGTTATTTCGAATAATTTGTAACTTCGGATAAATTCGTATTCATTATGTTCACTAACAGCCAAAGTTGAAAGGAAAGTCCAATACCTATAATTTAATAGTTAGGTATTATTAGTTAGTTAATTATTATTTAAAATTTTCGGATTTTCGAATTTATGAATTTACAAATTTAAGACTTTACAAATGTAGGAATTTTCAAATTTACAAATTTACGAATTACGCGGTCATAGCGAATTACCCTAAAAACGAAAAAAAAAAAAAAAGGAATGAAATGAAAACTGACAAATTTTTCAGCAGTGCACAAGTCTACTTATTATAGGCTTACCTGTAAGTAAAAATGTGCAAGTGGGATATCCAACTGCTTTAAGCTTTGACAATAAATCCTGTAAGCTGATTGGTCTCTATGTGGAGCTCCACCAGATTTTGCACTTTCCAGTTTTAGTAAACCATCCCCATAGTGTACAATTGTGCAAAGTACCATTTACATCAATTCCTGTATGGGAAGTCTACTACAATCTGAAATCCCTAAGAGTTAGTTTGCACTAGCATTGCTCTCTGAAGGCGACGCATGGGCAAACTTCAGGGCCAGTTTGGTAATTAACCACTTGCTAATGGGCACTTAATCCCCCCTCCTGTCCAGGCCAATTTTCCGTTTTCAGCGTTGTCACTCTTTGAATGACAAATGCGCGGTCGTGAGACGTTGTACCCAAACTAAATTTATGTCCTTTTTTTCCCACAAATAGAGCTTTCTTTTGGTGGTATTTGATAACCTCTGCGGTTTTTATTTTTTGCACTATAAACAAAAAAAGAGCAACAATTTTGAAAAAAGAACAATATTTTTTACTTTTTGCTATAATACGTCCAAAAAAAATGTATTCATCAGTTTAGGCCGATATATATTCTTCTACATATTTTTGGTAAAAAAAAAAAAAAATAGCAATAGGCGTATATTGATTGGGTTGCACAAAAGTTATAGCATCTACAAACTATGGGAATGGATTTATGGCATTTTTTCTTTTCTACTAGTAATGGCGGCGATCTGCAATTTTTATCAGGACTGCAATATTGCGGTGGACATGTCGGACATTTTTGATACTTTTTTGGGACAAATGGCATTTATACAGCGATCAGATCTAAAAATAGCCACTGATTACTGTATAAATGTCACTGGCAAGGAAGGGGTTAACACTAAGGGGGCGATCAAGGGGTTAACTGTGTTCCCTCACTGTGTTCTAACTGTGTGGGGGCTGAGCTGGCAGGGACATGACAGATCGAACTGATCCCAATCACGGGGATCAGTAGATCTGTCATGTCCCCCCCTCACAGAATGGGAAACCGCCTTGTTTACATCGCTCTGCTCGTACCCCGTACTGGCAGGCAGATACACACTGACAGGAAGAGAGAGAATGAACTCCCAGAGTGCTAAACAGCGCCCTGATAGTTCAATGAGAACTATAAGCCAACAACTGCAAAGGCTGTTGGGACTTGTAGTTTTCCAATTCACAGAACACCGTGAACAGATGACTTGACGGGGTGGGTGGAGCCCTGCATGGGCCCATTTTCTTCAGATAGTGGCAGCGAGCAGGGGGAAAAGATCTCCCGCTTGCTGTCAAAACAGGGACATGGGTGTGGGGGGGGGGGGTGCGGAGGCCAGTGTAATTGTAACATGTTACACTCTGAATATGGATGTGACAAGTTGCAAAAGGTGAACTTATTCTGTAAAGTGTTACTAAACCCACAACAGTAAAATCAGTCTGTATATGCAGTATAGCATGCTTGTTATACTCACTGTGGAACCTAAGGAGTTAATCCTCTGCATTGTGTAAAAAGGCTGTTTGATCCTGTCTTCTCTGATCCTCCCCTTCTTCCACAGTCCCCAGTCGATCTGCTGATAGAACAGAGCCTTGGGGGCACTCTGCACATGATCAGTTTGGTGTGTATTGCTAGAGAGGTTTTGTTTTCTTGTGAGGGCACATGTGATCAGCACAGGTTTAGCACTGTCCAGACAGAGGGTCAGGGGACCTGCAGCCTCATAGGACAATCAGGGGAGATGAAAACTCCTCCTACAAGCTTTAACCAGACACTGATAGAAGTCACAACACTGCT
>BLSH010227345.1:1145333-1205769 GCA_018402905.1 Glandirana rugosa
ATCTGTGTCTTTAACACTTGGTCGGGAATTTCACAATGATTTGGGTCCTGGGACGTAAATTTTATAGACCAGACGATGTCATGTGTCTTGTACCTTTACGTTAATAAAATCATATATTTGACGATTTACCATTACACAACACACAAAGGCGCGATACCTGTTTCATAACACACACATATCGACGACGGAAGTGACACTGACTGCTGGCTTCATCCCAGTTTCCACTTTTAACTTATATTTTAACCTAAACCACGACGATAAATACACGCAGGGGGACCCTCTCTGCTTGTCTCCTCTAGTGGGCGGTGGGGTGGGGGTTAACACCGCCGTTCGTCTCCCGCAGGGGAGGGTGGGTGGCGGGTGATCTCCTCTGTTCGTCTCTCCCAGGGGGACGCACATAAATAGCAGCACCAAATCCAATTTTATATTCAATTTTCACCTTTGACCCTACTTCGGTCGTCAGTCACAGTGAAGGCAGCAGCTATACACACACAATACTTTGTCCATAGCGCGGAAACACACAACACATTACCATTTAGCAGTTTATATACTAAAATAATTGCATTTCCATGTTCTGTGTACTGTAGCAGACCAGATATTTTAAATGCAGGGTCCTGGGTTTAGTAACACTTTAAGGGCTGGTTCACAATTTCTGTGTCTACGACACTCTTTATGAATTCCCCCCAGCATCTGCTATGCTATCTCTTTAGATATCTCATAGTGCTCTGGGAATCCTTTATCACGTCTAAATATATATTCTCAGTTTGGATTGCATTTATAATAAAAAATATACTATATATAATAAAAAAAGATATAAAACGTGTCTAAAAATAAAAATAAAGTATATGTAAAACCTTTTTTCTTTTTGGTTACAGTAGGAAATACTGTAGGTAAAACCTCTGTCGGGTCTTTTTTTTTTTTTCTTGTTGTCTGTATTGCTATGGCGATGATTTTTATTTACTTTCTGATACAACATGCACATCAGCTTCTTCCATGCACTTAAATACACTGAAAAATATATATATATATCTATGGTATATACAGTATATTTATTTTTTATTATTTATTCACATTCATATAACATTTACATATCTTTATTTCTTTTCTTCTGTAATTCTAGTGCTTTTATTGATGAGAATAGCCAAGACTCTTACTAGAAGGCCATAACAAATCATCAGTTATTATATAATAAAGGCTGGTGTCATCTTCTTTCAGGGCATCATATAGATATAGTAACTCCTATTGTGACACTTTAATGCATCGGATAGCTTGTGCAGCTAGTAATTATGACATCACGCGGCGGACAGAAGTACAAACAAAGAGCCTGATTTATTGTAATTTTGTGCACCCTTTGATTTAAGAAGCATTCATTATTCTGAAGTCATAAAGAGGTTCAGATAACTAACATAGGCCTGCGTCCTCAAAGAAATAAAATAAAACTAATGATTACTTTAACCCTTTGCTATTACCAGCTTCTGTGCATCCTCAAAGCAGAAAAGCCTTTCATTCCCACGGCAGGGAAAGGGTTATCATTATGCTGAAGAGGAGGCTGTTTCTATTGTTGACTAGGAAAATAGCCACTTTTTTTGTGAACTCAAATGTCTCTTTCAATAGCAGAGCAAAATGTCAGCGGCAAAATGCAGGGCTGCCTCCCCCGTTACCATGACGACAGGCCTGCAGGCTTTGTATCAAATGGTTTGATAACCATGATGAGGTTGTAGATGTTCATGCCGCAAAATTGGTTTTACTGTTCCTAAGGAAGGCCGATTTCATTTTTAATTTATATCAGAGGAGACTTTTGTTAAAGTGAAAATGGAAGGACAGAAAAAGGGGGCGGGAGGCACAGAAGTAAGGAGCAGAGATTGTGCATATCGGAATGTAGCTCTGAATTACTAGGAAACTTGAAGGTGAAGAAGCGGAAGATTAAAATGGAATACACTTATTTTTGTTTTTTTGGGGGTTTTTTTGTTTAATATTGTGATCTACGTTATAAAAATGATCAGTTTAACATATATAGGTTTATCAACATTTTGACATATCAACATTTCATATAGGTTTATCAACATTTTGTAACATATAATAAGAACGAGAGAACAATAAATATATATATATATATGTGTGTGTGTGTGTGTGTGTGTATATATATATATATATATATATATATATATAGTATCTCACAAAAGTGAATAAACCCCTCACATTTTTGTAAATATTTTATTCTATCTTTTCATGTGACAACACTGAAGAAATGACACTTTGCTACAATGTAAAGTAATGAGTGTACAGCTTGTATAACAGTGTAAATTTGCTGTCCCCTCCAAATAACTCAACACACAGCCATTAATGTCTAAACTGCTGGCAACAAAAGTGAGTACACCCCTAAGTGAAAATGTCCAAATTGGCCAAATTAGCCATTTTCCCTCCCCGGTGTCCTGTGACTCATTAGTGCTTCAAGGTCTCAGGTGTGAATGGGGAGCAGGTGTGTAAAATTTGGTGTTATCGCTCTCACTCTATCATACTGGTCATTGGATGTTCAACATGGCACCTCATGGCAAAGAACTCTCTGAGGATCTGAAAAAAAGAATTGTTGCTCTACATAAAGATGGCCTAGGGTAGAAGAAGATTACCAAGACCCTGAAACTGAGCTGCAGCACGGTGGCCAAGACCATACAGCGGTTTAACAGGACAGGTTCCACTCAGAGCAGGCGTCGTCATGGTCGACCAAAGAAGTTGAGTGCACATGCTCAGCGTTATATCCAGAGGTTGTCTTTGGGAAATAGACGTATGAGTGCTGCCAGCATTGCTGCAGAGGTTGCAGGGATGGGGGGTCAGCCTGTCAGTGCTCAAACCATACGCCGCACACTGCATTAAATTGGTCTGCGTGACTGTTGTCTGAGAAGGAAGCTTTTTCTAAAGATGATGTACAACAGTGGTTCTCAACTCCTGTCCTCAGGACCCACCAACAGGCCAGATTTTAAGGCCTCATACACACGGGCGTTTTGTAATGCCACGTTTTTGGGCGTTTTTTGCAGCTCTCTATGTTATTCAAGGGCCCTCTAAAAACGCTGACGTTTTTAAGCAGTAGAGGGCTGTAGCTAGAACGCGGGACCAGTGCATTCTGAAGCTGCAGCATCATGGCGTTTTTGACGCCGAGCCGGTAAAACGCTCAATAACTTTGCTTAACGTTGTATACACAGTGATCTGACTTGCAGCGTGACTTGTGTGCTATGGGTCTTAAAGGGGACCCCCCGCAAAAAATTAGCGTGAGGTCCCCCCCCCAGAAGACCCCTCAGAAGGCAGAAGACCCCGCAAAAGAGCCGAAGAAAGAAGACGAGGAAGAAGAGAGGGGAGAAGACGCCGAAGCTGATTTAATAAAATATTTTAAAAATCTGTGTAGTGTTTTTTTTTTGTACACTTTTTTTCTCCCAGGTAAATGGGTAGGGGTACTATGTACCCCATACTCATTTACATAGGGTGGGGGTGCTGGCATCTGGGGGCCCCTTTATTAAACGGGGCTTCCATATTCCGATAAGCCTCCGTCCGCAGACCCCGACAACCAACGGCCAGGGTTGTCGGGAAGAGGCTCTTGCCTCATCAACATGGGGACAATGTGCTTTGGGGTGGGGGCGCAGAGCCCCCCCTGCCCCAAAGCACCCATACTCCCCATGTTGAGGGCATGCGGCCTGGTACGGTCCAGGAGGGGGTGGCGCTTTCTCGTCCCCACCCCCTTTCCTGGCCTGCCAGGCTGCATGCTCGGATAAGGGTCTGGTATGGAATTTGGGGGGGACCCTTGACGTTAATGAAAAACGCCGAGAAAAACAGCGATTTTTTCCCTGACGTCAGGCCCGGCATTTTGCTTATTTTTTTGCAGACGCCCGTGTGTATGAGGCCTAAGTATTACCTTGGGGAGATGCAGACTAGAATACTGCAATCACTGAGCAGCAAATGATATCATCTGTGACGCATTTCAGTTATCCTGCAAACCTGGCCTGTTAGTGGGTCCCGAGGACAGGATTTGAGAACCACTGATGTACAAGAAAGCCCGCAAACAGTTTGCTGAAGACCAGCAGACTAAGGACATGGATTACTGGAACCATGTCCTGTGGTCTGATGAGACCAAGATAAACTTATTTGGTTCAGATGGTGTCAAGCGTGTGTGGTGGCAATCAGGTAAGGAGTACAAAGACAAGTGTGTCTTGCCTACAGTCAAGCATGGTGGTGGGAGTGCCATGGTCTGGGGCTGCATGAGTGCTGTCAGCACTGGGGAGCTACAGTTCATTGAGGGAACTGTGAATGGCAACATGTACTGTGACATACTGAAGCAGAGCATGATCCCCTCTCTTTGGAGACTGGGCCGCAGGACAGTATTCCAACATGATACCGACTCCAAACACACCTCCAAGATGACCATTGCCTTGCTAAAGAAGTTTAGGGTAAAGGTTATGGACTGGCCAAGCATGTCTCCAGACCTAAACCCTATTGAGCATCTGGGGGGCATCCTCAAACGGAAGGTGGAGGAGCGCAAGGTCTCTAACATCCACCAGCTCCGTCATGTCATCATGGAGGAGTGGAAGAGGACTCCAGTGGCAACCTGTGAAGCTCTGGTGATCTCCATACCCAAAAGGGTTAAGGCAGTGCTGGAAAATAATGGTGGCCACACAAAATATTGACACTTTGGACATTTTTACTTAAGGGTGTACTCAGTTTTGTTGCGAGTGGTTTAGACATTAATGGCTGTGTGTTGAGTTATTTTGAGGGGACAGCAAATTTACACTGTTATACAAGCTGTACACTCACTACTTTACATTGTAGCAAAGTGTTATTTATTCAGTGTTGTCAGAAAAGAAAAAAAATAAAAGGGGTGTACTCACTTTTGTGAGATACTGTATATATACATTTTCCAAGTACATGGAATATATTTATTTTTGTTTTTTGTCTTTAGTATGATAATCTATATAACTCTACTGGGAAGGCTGTCTGCAAGGTTTAGGAGAGTGTCTATGGGAATGTTTGACCATTCTTCCAGAAGCGCTTTTCTGAGGTCATGCACTGATGTTGGACAAGAAGGCCTAGCTTGCAGTCTCCGCTTTAATTCATCCCAAAAGTGTTCTATCGGGTTGAGGTCAGGACTCTCTGAAAGACAGTCAAGTTCCTCCATCCCAAACTCACTCATCCATGTCTTTATGGACCTTGCTTTGTGCACTGGTGGACAGTAATTTTGGAACAAGAAGGGGCCATCCCCAAACTGTTCCCACAAAGTTGGGAGCATTAAATTGTCCAAAATGTTTTGGTATGCTGACACCTTACGAGTTCCCTTCACTGGAACTAAGGGGCCAAGCCCAACCCCTGAAAAACAACCCCTCACCATAGTCCCCCCTCCACCACATGATTTGGACAAGTGACAAAGCAAAGTCCTTAAAGACATGAATGAGCGAGTTTGGGATGAGGAATTTGACTGACCTGCACAAAGTCCTGATCTCAACCTGATGGAACACCTTTGAGATGAATTAGAGTCGAGACTGCAAGCCAGGCCTTCTCGTCCAACATCAGTGCCTGACCGCACAAATGTACTTCTGGAAGAATGGTCAAACATCCCCATAGATACACTTCTAAACCTTGTGGACAGCCTTCCCAGAAGAGTTGAAGCTGTTATAGCTGCAAAGGGAGGGCCAACTCAATATTGAACCCTACGGACTAAGACTGGATTGCCATTAAAGTTCATGTGAGTGTAAAGGCAGGTGTCCCAATACTTTTGGCAATATAGTGTATATAGTACCCCAGCACTTTATGTTTCAATATTTTTATTGAAGTATTGCACAAAAAAGAATACAAAAATTACGACAAAGAATGCGTTTCTTCCACAATATAAAATACGTACTGAATGGGTAGAAAGTCCGAACAGATTGAAACATAAAAGAACATATAAAAAGGGGCGTTCTTCCAATTAAGAATCTTCACAGTCATTACAGATTGTACTATCAATGTGGGGTAACCCCAGAACTTATTCAAACTCTAGATAATAAGTTTACAAAGCACATCCCAGGCTCATTGTCCATTAAAGGACAGAGCAACTACATATTGCATTTCAAGCTTATGGTCAGCTCATAAACCCCAATGACTGGGGGATGCACCTGGTAATAACTGTACACATTCATGAAAGAGGAGCTATACTTCCAAGTGAAGGAAACCACATCCCTCGTCAACCAGGAAGCAGTCTTCACACTGAGGAAGTAGCAACACTTCTAGATTTATAGGGAATAGGCAAGAAGACCTGAGAAAAGAGAAAGAGAAGAGGGGAAGAGTTGAGGGGGAAAGTAGGGTATGACCTTGTGCGCCAAATCCCACCAACCTGAATCTGCCTTAATTGGGTATGGATCGAGGATCTCCAGTCAGGTATTTGACCCATGGATCCCAATGCCCCAGCAGTTTAAAAGATAGAAGCAACAGTGATTGGTCAGTATATATGTGAAACAATAGCAACTAATATATACAGTTGGTGATAAATGGCTGCATCAAGAACAGTCCCAAAACCTTATACTAGGGGTAGCCCTGGTACGACAATAGTAGTTGAGCACTCTTTTTTTTTTTTTCGCTGGTTAGAACGTTGGGGCACAAACCAGTGTTGGAGCACACAAAAATAGTATGCTAGTATGGTGTAGTCGGGCTGGTCAATGGCCTCTCACCAACTCTTTTGGTGACTGCAGGTGACTTCTCTCCATACACCTTCTGCAATCGCAACACTCTCATCCATCCCAGATGTGGTGATAAACATTCCACCAGCGACCATAGACACAACACTCTCTTAATGTCCTCCTTGCTTCAGTTCCAGCCCAGGAACAAAAACCTCCTCCTCTTCCTCTTTACTCCGTTCTTCCCTTGCCTCTGAGATCTGTAGTTTCTTTTTGCTCAGTCTATAAAGCAGTATTAGTATGTTTGAAACTACCTCTGTTCTTTCCAGCATCCAAAGCATTTCAAGCTGTCCACATCCCCCTCCTCTGTGTAGTGGTGCTTAGGTTAGCACAGACAGCAATAAAAATCTGATGGTGTTCTAACCTTCCCTTAGTCTACTATAAAAGATCTTTTGCTACCTATATACTTTTCAGATTTTCTCTCACTTCCAGTCTATGGGAACCGTTGTCACCAGGATTGTAAATGAGGGAAAATCATTATGACGCTGACCCAAGATATCAGGAAAAACCCAACAGAGGTTCTAATCCACTCTTTTCCACACTATTCAAAGCTAAAAAAATAAGTGTTGGCTCTACATACATTTTATGATTTGCTAATATTGCTTACTTTATACCACTGTTTTCGCAGCATACTAAATGTATGCTTATCTAATAATACAGGGCAAAGTACAATGATGATATGCAAAGTGACGAGCACTCAGAACAATAAGAGATGATTGCTGAAGGAATGCCACGGCTTACTGCACATGAAAATATATGTATTACAGTAGACTGGAAAAGACTATACATTAAAAGTCCAGACAAAACTGTTTTTGTGGGCTGAATCACACATTGGCTTTCCTACATCTTTGGAGGACTTCAGCAGTTTTAAGGTTCCTCTCCAGGGTTCCCCGTTATAGCATCTTTACCATGTATTCTGACTCCTCCCACCAGTATTTTCTGTAATGTAAACAAATCCCAAGACTGAATGCATAGCCATCTTATATATAGGCTGCTGGCTTTGGTTCTCTTAGAGATCTCACTTCAATGGTTGCCAAGAAATATGAAAACATTTCTGTGCAGTTAGGCCTGTCCGTCTCTGCCCAGCACAGAAATATTAGCCTTGGATGTATTGACCTTCAATGTAAAGTTCCAGGATTGGTTAACACTGAAAAACTGTTATATATAAACCTTATACATGTAGTGCTACCCCCCATAAGAGCCACTGAAAAGGAATGGGTCCTCCTGTTCTAGGCCTCAAGCTCCTCAGATGCCTCAACCTCTCTGACTCAACTCTTTGGGTGAAGGTTTGTATAGCACCACAAAACCTGTCACCCAGCAATGATGTTCTACCAGAGAGACACATCACCAAATCACATAGTAAAAGGTAACTTAAGGTTGAACTAAAGGCAAAACTTTTTTTTTTTTTTGCATTTTGGCTAGTGTCAGGTTTACTTTTGCTATCTGTTGCCCTTAGGGAGATTTTATTTCACCTCCTGTCCCATAGCCAAAACAGGATGTGAGAGAAAATCTCCCTAAAGTGTTTGTTCCCAGGGTCACCAGAACTAGTATCCCCATTGGAAGATATCCCCACTATTGCTGTTCCCAGGACAACCCGAAATTTTGGATCTTCATTTACCATTTTTGAATGGTAATGGTAAACAGGACAAAATAAAGAGGGTGAATCTCCCTAAAGGGCACAGATGCAATACAAACTTAAAGGAGTTCTCACCCCTCTCCACTCTGTACAAAACTAAAAAAAAAAAAAAAAAAAGTTTGCCCTTAGTTATACTTTAATGTATTGTGAAATAAGTCAATTGATAACCAAGTAAACACAGAATAGATTGGACATAGTATTAACATTAACTGATATACAAGATACCATTAGCAGAATATAAAGCAGCATTTGGACTTAACCTCCAGATCAGCTTAAACTGTAATAACACCACCAGCAGTACAGTAGTGAGCAGTGATTATATCTTAACTACTAATGAATGAGGCTATACTGCTAACTTGCGCTAATGGCAGCTATGCTAGCCCTAAATTGACTGGATTGGCCCAGGCAATATAGAAATGACTGAACACATAAGGAGAGTAGTGGGGTATAGCAATAATAAGGAAAGGAGCAGTCTCTAATATGGGTCTTGGACTGGCTACCATTGGGGCCCTTTAAGACTTTGGTGCACTTGATGAAAGTCCCCTTTTAGAAATTGTCAAATATTACTTTTCATTTTAAGCTACAGCTGGTTATGAATCTCTAGAACTTCCAAAATTGTAACCTTCTTTTCCTAGGAACCATGACAGTTGTATACATTTTACTGATAGGATGTCCTTTAATTGACTCTCGGCCATTATTGTGGCAACATGCTGTGTAAAGCCTAATTTGTACCATCATTATAATACCAGTGTTCACAAAGCCAGGTCCATAAAGACATGAATTGATGAGTCTGGTGTGGAGGAACATGAGAGTCGTGCACAGAGCCCTGACTTCAACCCTACTTAAGACCTTTAGGAAGAAGTGAAAGGTTTATTGGGAGCCAGATAACCTTTTAAAATACTTTTTTAGCTGAATAAGCCCACATTCCAACAGGCACACTCTGAAATGTTGTGAATAGCTTTCCTAGAAGGAAGGGGGTGCAGTTATAGCTGCATTGGGGGACAACTCCATATTGATCCCCATGGTTTTGGAGTGGGATGTCCTAAATTTGTTATAAATGTGAAGGCTAGGTAAAAACAAACCTTTGGCTATTTATTGTAGAGATATAGGGAGGGCAACACTGACTGACTTGACTGATGCCCACAGGCTAAAAACCAAGCCAGAAGCCTTCTGAAAGCTCAGTCGCTTTGCCAATTAGAAAATGTTCTAAAACTCAAATGAGTTGTCACATTCCCTATGTAGCATGAAAAGTTCTGTTCATACACGTTTAAGATCAATTATTCAGTATTTCAGGTTCATTTAAATAATAAGCTAGGGAGGTAAAAGCTGAAGAAAAGTAATTTTCCCCGAGAGAGATGGGTCATGGCACACATAAATCCCAGGACCTCATTCATTACTTTCAGTGGCGTACCTTTTCAGACCTTACTGAACAATGGTTTGGCCATTGTTCCCAGTACTGCACTGATTGTGACACTTATAGAAGCTGCAACCAAAAGCAATGCAAAGTTCCCAGGCACTTAATCCTACTAGGCAGCTTAGTAAAGAGGAACTATCTCACCTAATTTAATACATTTGCAATTGCACACTTGAAGTGTGAACCACATCAAGGTGCTTTTGTATTGGGCAATTTCGCTTGGATCTATAAGGGAGAGATATACTATAGCATTAAAGCCCAACTGAACTTTCATTTTGAAACAGCAAAATAAATTCCAACTGGACCAAAGCAAAAGGTGTGTGAAGGAGTTGAGAAGCCTGTACTCTGCCAGCATCTGCAGACAAGACCTTTGTTTTCTCTCCCTAGAAGCTAAAGTTTCTGAATCTTTCATTAAGTTAATCATTTCATTTCATCATATTTGTTATGTTAGAATGATTCGGTTCTGGAATTCATTTAGTCTATTCAGATTTGTATATTCGTTGTTCCGAATTGATTTGTATTTCGGAAGATTGGCTATATTCGTTTTAATGTGTTAATTCGCTGTTTCAGGAGATTACTTATGCACGCTGTTTGGGTTGGCTGGGAGGACATCCATCAGATTCTCAGAATCATAACATAACAAATAGAATTAACTTAATTTCATTAGATTGTAAGCTCCCAGGAGCAGGGCCCTCCTAACCCTCTTGTATAGAATTGTGTTGTTGCTGAAATGTCTCCCTTTATATTGTAAAGCAGTGCGCAAACTGTTGGTGCTATATAAATCCTGTATATTAATAATAATATTTTTGATTTAATTTGTTATGATATGATTCAGAGATTCTGATAGATCCACCTCCATGTGACCCAAACACCATAATTAGGAATCATCTCATTTCACTTTTATACCCTACTGTATTTATTGCAATGTGTTTGTATTTCATATGTAGTGCATTATTTATAATAATGAAAAATGTTAATGTAACATAAAAACTAAATCGATCCTAGTCAATTTATTTTGGATTTATTGAATTTGTTACTGTTGTGATTTGGAGACACACATGTATACAAATCTCTGAATCACAACAGTAATGAATTTTGATAAATAAAAATTTTGTCCAAATTTTGATTTGTAACATAACTAATCACCATGTCAGGTAAAAGCCTCTCTGCAGATATCAAATGTCCCCTGCTTAAGAAGACCTTTTGCTCTCTAATCAGTAGGGAGCATGAGCTGTGCCTTGAATGTTCCTGAAATACCTAAAATGCATTTAGCAGATTTAAACTGAAAGCTTACTGAGCTTTAAAGTGATATTAAAGTCTTGTTTTTTTGTCTAAAAATAACAAACATGTTATACTTTCCTGCTCTGTGCAGTGGTTTTGCACAGAGCAGCCCAGACCCTCCTCTTCTCGGGTTCCTCACCAGCACTGCTGTCCCCTCCCTCCAGCTGAGTGCCCCCACAGCAAGCAGCTTGCTGTGGGGGCAGCCAAGCCGCAGCTCTGTGTGTCCATTTAGACACAGAGCGGTGGCTCGGACCTGCCCCTCTCTCTCTTCATTGGCACACTGACCTTGAATGACAGCAGCGGGAGCCAAAAGGCACCTGCTGCTGTCTCAGAATGAGGGGGGCTGATGCACATAGAAGGTTTTTTGTCAGGAACCATAAATCAGACAAAGACAGAAGCGCAGTAAAAGCACACTTTTTAATAAAAAGGTAAAATGTTATAAACAGAGTAAACGTGGTCAAAACATAGCCAGGGTTCGGTAACCAGAGCGAATAGTCAGAACAAGCCAGTGAAACAGGAGTCCAGAGATCAGCAAGGTCAAACAAATGGAATGCAGGGTCAGGAGCCAGGAGGAGGAGAGTCAGTTGAGCTGGGTCTTGAATCCAGGAACCAGAAGGAAACATGGCAAAGTCTTTCACAGGAACACACAGCAGAGATTTCTCCAGAGATGTTGACCAAGTTGAAGGCATTTGCGATCTGATCCAGGCAGTTTATATAGCAGCAGAGCCAACTTAACAAGGCAGGATATGGTCATCGGGTGAGACAGAGTGGAAGCTGAGACTGGCAATTAACCCTCAGCTAAGCAGATTGCTCTGAGAAGGGAGAGCTGAGCCCAGCCCTGACAGTACCCCCTCCTCAACACCCCCCCCCCCCGCCTCGGGGGTCCACCAGGTTTGAGGGGAAAACATCTATGGAAATCACGGAGGAGGACAGGAGCATGTACGCCCGAGGATGAGACCCAAGAGCGTTCCTCTGGACCATACCTTTTCCAATGAACCAGGTACTGTACTCACCCACAGAACCTACGGAAGTCAATGATAGATTGTATTTCATACTCTTGGTTCTCAGCCTGAACAGGATGAGAACGTGGTACAGAGGTGGTGAAGCGGTTGCATACTAAAGGTTTTAACAAGGAGACATGGAATACATTAGAAATTTGCATATTAAAAGGTCTAAAGCGTAAGCCACTGGGTTGATCTTGCGGAGAATATGGAAAGGTCCAATAAACCGTGGTGCCAGCTTCAGTGAGGGAACACGAAGTCGGAGGTTGAGAGAAGACAGCCAGACCCTCTCCCCAACTTGGTAAGAAGCCGCAGGTAGGCATCTGTGGTCAGTATGGCGTCTGTACCTATCATTGGCACGTCACAAAGACTCCTGGACCTGTACCCAAGTGGAACGAAGACCACGGAGATGCTCCTCCAAGGCAAGAATGCTCTGAGGAACAAATGAGTCCGGCAACATACCTGGTTGGAAACCATAATTTGCCATAAATGGAGACAATCTGGAAGCGGTATTGACGACACTATTGTGAGCAAACTCTGCCCAAGGTAACGAGTCAGACCAGTTGTTATGGTAGTCAGAAATATAGCAATGAAAAAACTGTTCCAAGGACTGGTTGGCTCATTCTGCGGCCCCATTGGACTGCTGGTGATATGCAGAAGAGAAGGAAAGCTGAATTCCCAGCTGTGCACAAAAGGCTCGCCAAAACCTGGACACAAACTGGCTACCCCTGTTTGAGACAATCCCCTTGGGAAGCCCATGTAAGCAAAAGATCTCCTGAGCAAAAATGGATGCCAGTTCCTTGGACGTGGGCAATTTCTTAAGTGGGATAAAATGTGACATCTTTAAGAATTGGTCAACCACCATGAGGATAACTGTGTAGGGTACATCAACGCCTAGACTAGGCCACCAGAACTGTTGGGAAATAGCCCAAATGAATTGATTCTTCCCTGGGTGACCAGCAGCCTTGGGAGAATGGTAATTCTGGAGCACAGCAGTATGGAGACTCTCCAGTTCCTTGGATGTGAGCAATTTCTTAAGTGGAATAGAATGTGACATCTTTGAGAATCGGTCAACCACCATGAGGATAACTGTGTAGGGTAACAATAAAATCCCTAGACAGGTGGGTCCAAGGCCACTTTCCATGGGTATGAATTGTAGAAAACCTACTGGAAGATGTTGTGGTGTTTTGTTCTGAGTACACACCGAACAGGCTTCTACAAAGGCAGCTACATCAACGCCTAGACTAGGCCACCAGAACTGTTGGGAAATAGCCCAAATGAATTTATTCTTCCCTGGGGGACCAGCAGCCTTGGGAGAATGGTAATTCTGGAGCACAGCAGTATGGTGACTCTCCAGTTCCTTGGACGTGGGCAATTTCTTAAGTGGAATAGAATGCGACATCTTTGAGAATCGGTCAACCACCATGAGGATAACTGTGTAGGGTAACAATAAAACCCCTAGACAGGTGGGTCCAAGGCCGCTCTCCATTGGGTATGGATTGTAGAAGACCTACTGGAAGATGTTGTGGTGTTTTGTTCTGAGCACACACCGAACAAGCTTCTACAAAGGCAGCTACATCAGCGCAGAGACTAGGCCACCAGAACTGTTGGGAAATAGCCCAAATGAGTTGATTCTTCCCTGGGTGACCAGCAGCCTTGAAAGAATGATAAGTCTGGAGCACAGAAGTATGGAGACTCTCCAGGACAAAACAGCGGTCCCAAGGTTTCTCAGGAGGAGCATGGATCTGAGCAGCAAGGATCTTGTCACCCAAAGGTGAAGTGAGACTGGTACAAATCTTGGCCAGAATACAATCAGGAGGTATTACAGGAACAGGAACCGACTCCACCTTGGAAGCAGAGGAAAACTCTTGTGACAATGCATCGGCCCTTACATTCTTAGTCCTGGGTAATTGAAGCTTGACAAGAACAAAGCCCATCGTGCCCTCCAGGGGGAGAGGCGTTTAGCCTCAGACAAGAATGTGAGATTCTTGTGGTCAGTCAAAATGAGAACCGGAACAGTGGTACCCTCGAGGAGATGCCTCCATTCTTTAAGGGCTAAAATGATCGCTAACAACTCTACGTCCCCAATCTCATAATAGCATTCTGCAGGAGACAACTTCTTGAAAAAGTAGCCACAAGGATGCATAGCGCTCTCAGAGATGGGACGTTGGGACAGAAGGGCACCAACTCCAGTCTCAGTTGCATCAACCTCAAGGATGAAGGGTAATGTAAGATCCGGATGTGCCAACACAGGAGCAGAAACAAATGCTGCCTTGAGACTTTCAAAGGCCTTAATGGACTCCGGAGACCATTTCTGTGAATTATCGTTCTTTCAAATAACTCCTTAATCAATGGAATTGGATAAGCATTCTTAAATGTGAAGCGATTGAGACCCCTATAATCGATACAAGGTCTCAGTTCGCCATTCTTCTTTTTCACAAAGAAGAAGCCAGCACCAGCAGGAGACCAGGATTTGTGGATGAACCCTCTAGAAAGTGTGTCTGCGACATACTCCTCCATGGCATTATCCTTTGAGACAGACAAAGCGTAAACCACGAGGGGGTATGGCACCAGGTTGAAGGTTAATTGCGCAATCGTACAACCGGTGTGGAGGCAAACTACCGGCTTGACCTTTGTCAAAGAAATCACTAAATTTGCGTTACTCCTCCGGCAGGGAGGAGAGTGAAGAGGTACACAAGACCTTAGCCACTTTCTGAAAACATGTCATACTGCATTATGGCAACCAGGAAAGAACCTCAACATGAAGCCAATCAAAAGAGGGGTTGTGCCTCTGTAACCAAGGATAACAAATAACCACCTGAAAATGAGGAGAGGAAATTACTTAGAATTGTATTATCTCATGGTGAAAAGACCTTATGGCCATGGTCAACAGAGCAGTCTCAGGAGTCACCTTGGCAAGCTGTAGAGGTCTCCCATCAATAGCCTCATTGGCAAGATGAGTAGCCCGAAGCTGCAGCGGGATCGAGGGCTTAGATACAAAGGCGCTATCTATGAACAGGCCTGCAGCCCCAGAGTCTATTAGAGCCTGTATCTCGATCGACGACTCAGACCAAGAAAGGGAAACCGGAACCAAGGGCTTATCCTTCTGGATAACTGGGGATGAAATAACGCCACCTAAGGTCTGTCCCCTACAGGACCTCAGGTGCAAGCGCCCCCCCGGATGGGTAGGACAAGACAAAAAGTGACCTGCCTGGCCACAATAAAGGCACAATCTCTCCCTCCTCCTAAAGGCCCTCTCATCAGCGAGAGATGTGTGAAGCCCAACTGCATGGGTTCAACTTAACTGACAGGCTCAGAACCAGGAGGTATGGGAGGTGAGGGAGGCACGGGTGGAACTACAAAGCTCGGAGCCAAATGTACAGGAGGCTTATGCAAGCGCTCCTTAAAGGAAGGTCTCTCAGAGTCTGGAGGCAATGAGGATGGCAAACGTGATCAACCTGTCTCGGGCTGCTATCTCATCTTTGATGTTATCCGAGAGACCATGAGAAAAAGCAGCCACGAGAGCCTCATTGTTCCAAGCAACCTCTGCTGCCAGAGTACGGAATTCAATGGCGTAATCGGCAACTGTTCTCGTACCCTGCTAGATGGACATGAGGCTTTTGGCAGCGGTAGTGGAGCGTGTGGGAACAGTTCTTTATCTTAATGCATAGAGTGCATTAAGATAAAAAAACTTCTGCCTTTAGAACCACTTTAAAGAAGGGCAACCTGGAGGTGGATCTACTCCTCATTTCAGGTACACACATGAAAACTCCACAGTTGTAAAGAGCAGGTCTGGCATTCTCATGTGCATACACCAAATACAGAAAACTGGCAGCTGATCAATCAATTTATCAAGCTAGAGCTACACAGGCAATTTTCATCTCTTGATCCTGAGCCATTTAACCACTTACAGTCAAATTATTGGGCTGGAACTACACAAGAGATTTCAGTGGCTTGATCCTGCTACTAAAATTGTTAGCAATCAATCGCTAGGTGTAGGAAATGATCGCTAAATAAATAAAATAAATGACTCCCTATGGAGTAAGCTACATAGGTACCATGTAGTACCACCTTGTAGCAGTCAATGCACAGGAATAGAGCTCTATGTGAGATTGATTGCTACATGCTACTTATGCAGCTTACTCCATAGGGAGCCATTGTTCCATTTGGTGATCGTTTGCTATACCTAGCGATACTAGTAGCAGGTTTAAAGTGGTATCAAACCCAAAAGCAAACATTTATAAACTGTAGCTTAGCAATTCTTAGATGTGATGGCTGCATTTGTTTTCTTTTTTAGACTTTCTTTTATTTTCACTTGATGATCCTAACAGTAAGTCAGTAAGTCTGTTGTTTTTCAACAGAACAAGCTCTTCTGCAGATGTGGGTGTTTAAGGATTGAGACAAACCATTTAACACTGACAGGGGTGCTAACAATGATCCATTTTTATTTATTCATGTAAAACCTTTATGCCAAAAAGGAAAAGAAAATATTGCTGTAACTGTTTATAAAGTATTAGTCGGAATTTGGTTTCAATTTGTTTAGTATATTTTAATCTGCACAGGCGTCTAACACTCCCCTCTCCCCAGACTGACAATGCTGCTGTCCAAATGTTTCTCTGTTGTTCTTTCATCCTGAGTGGAGGCACTCTAATACAGGTGGTGTGTTAATGGACAGATCACCAAGTGAAAACAGTCCGTAGGGTTCAATATTTAGTTGGCCCATTCTTTGCAGCTATAACAGCTTCAACTCTTCTGGGAAGGCTGTCCACAAGGTTTAGGAGTGTCTATGGGAATGTTTGACCATTCTACCAGAAGCGCATTTGTGAGGTCAGGCACTGATGTTGGACAAGAAGGCCTGGCTCACAGTCTCCACTCTAATTCATCCCAAAGGGTTTCTATCAGGTTGAGGTCAGGACTCTGTGCAGGCCAGTCAAGTTCTTCCACCCCAAACTCGCTCATCCATGTCTTTATGGACCTTGCTGTGTGCACTGGTCCAAATCATTTGGTGGAGGGGGGATTACGGTTTGGGGTTGTTTTCCAGGGGTTGGGCTTGGTCCCTTAGTTCCGGTGAAGGAAACCCTTAAGATGTCAGCATACCAAGACATTTTGACAATTTCATGCTCCCAACTTTGTGGGAACAGTTTGGGGATGACCCCTTCCTGTTCCAGCCTAACTGTACACCAGTGCACAAAGCAAGGTCCATAAAGACATGGATGAGTGAGTTTGGGGTGGAGTCCTGACCTGATAGAACACCTTTGGGATGAATTAGAGCACAGATTGCGAGCCAGGCCATCTTGTCCACATCAGTACCTGACCTCACAAATGCTCTTCTGGAGGAATGGCAAAACATTCCCATAGACACACTAAACTATGTGGACAGTCTTCCAAGAAGAGTTGAAGCTGTTACAGCTGCAAAGCGTAGGCCAACTCAATATTGAACCCTATGGACTAAGACTGAGATGCCATGTGCGTGTAGAGACGTTCATGTGCGTGTAGAGACAGGTGTCCCTATACTTTGGTAATATAGTGTATCTCTAACCTATATAGGTGGCTGCCAGCAACTGGAACATATCTTAATAGCAAGAAATTAAAATTGCCTTTGTAGCTTGGCTTTAAGAAGCATGGATGGTGCACTGCAGTAGAAAGGGTTAATTACAATGTATGCCTCCCACTGTACCTCAACCATAATTTAAATTGACTGGGTGCCATTTTTTTTTTGCTTTTGGTGCATACATATAAATAGATTTGATACTATTTAGTCCATTATAGTGATACACAAATCTAGCCAGGTACAATTTGCCAAGGGTTCAGAAAATCCTATTCAAAATTTGTCACATCCGAACCTAGTGGTGAACCCCAGTGAAGACTAAGGGGGAGGATCTTGTTAAATTCTGGGTGAATAGGCAAACTACTGTCAAAAAGGATATGGGGGCCTAAACACTGCCAGCGTGGACATGTACCAATGCAAAAAGAATTTTTAAAAAGTAGTGTACAGCAGAGGGAGAGAGTCTACTCATCAGCTTCAAGGGCAACATTGAAAATACACAAATCTTTTAAAGTGGTTGTAAAGCCTCAAGGTTTTTCACCTTAATCCAAGGTGAAAAACCTTCTGTGCTGCAGCTCCTCCCCAGACCCCCCCCCCCTTTACCTTACCTGAGCCTGATCCAGCAATGTGCACGAGCACAGCGGCTCCAGCCGCTGTCTCTCTCCTCATTGGTCAAATTGATAGCAGCAGGAGCCATTGGGTTCCACTGCTGTCAATCAAAAGCTGTGACATGGCACAGGGGGGTCAATGGACGCAGCAGCGGGACTCAGGTGCCCCCATGGAGAGTGGGTTTCCGTGGGGGCACCCGATGAAGAGGAGGGGCTTGGAGCGCTGGCGGGGGGCCCCAGAAGAAGAGGATCTGGGCTGCTCTGTGAAAAACCGTTGCACAGAGCAGGTAAGTAAAAAAAATTCAGGGTTTACATACCCTTTAAATCACATACTTGGTGGATGCTTTAAACTTGTATGGTGTTATGGAACAGTATGATTTTCAGCGTACACTGGCAATTGGTTGTGAAATTCAATTTTTTTCTTTTAAAATTAGCATTGCTTACATAAAGCAGCAGCAGTCCAATATGATTTAATTTAGTTTGAAAAATAAATTGTGGTTTTTTATCAAATGATAATAGGCCTGCCTTCACTAGCAGATAAAAATTATCCAGGAGTGCGCTAAGGCTGTCCCTGTTCTTGCTCAAAACAGTCTTACAGCTGGCTAATTTCCATCAAGCTCTCATTAAAAACTAAGAGGCCACACCTAATAAAGCAGTGCATAGGAGACCAGCAGCAGGACATTTTATTGTGGGAGAATTGGCCAAAATGTACTTGAGAAAAAGAATACAGGCAGGTGCTTTACTACAAGAATTAACAGACTGCAGGTAACACAACAGTGCATAATTGGCCACCAGTAGGATTGACAAAAACAAGGCTGGACCCAAAATTTACACAAAGAGCACAGGCGGGGTGCTCTACTACAAGAGCTAAGAAACGACAGTGTAAATATGACCAGCAGCAAGACAGCTTACATGAGGGATAATAGGCCTAACTGGCGTATGCTTAACTTTTATTTATATTTTTATATTTGATATAATCAAAGGTGGCATAGGTGCACATTGTTCTTGCATTTTATTTTTTTTTTCCATTCAAATGACGCAGAAGGGTAATGTGAACAAAAGACAGTTTAAAAACCGACGATTAGAACAAGTGAGTGCTAGGAGAGGAAACTGAATAATCTGATTGGTGGTCCTGGTCCACACGGACATATGAGAGCATTATGAATATGTATCTGGTGACAGTGGGCTACAAGGTCTTGTCTCAATGGTATTTGGTTCCAGATCGATTTTCCAAAATTTATCTGGGTACTTCCTCCTTGCACTTTAGGTGATGTGATTAGCCTGGCAGGATGTTTCATACCTGGTGGTCATGTGCTAAGGTTTGTAGGTTCTGGTTAAGAGTTCATACCCTGAACTATTTGGGGACATATATAAACATAGAAAAGAACCCCAGAGTGGCCCTCCTCAATGAGCCGATAGCCGAAATCCCCAAACATACACAGACTCTTATCTATTTTCCATGTTTCTTGCGGCAAAAATTGCTATAGCAACTGCTTGGAAGATTTGACGGTTATGAAACATAAGCTGACATGGATCATGTTACACAAAAAGCTGGTCAGTATACCGAAAGACAAATCTGCTAGGTTTGATCGTGTTTGGGACACTTGGCTTAACTTCCAACCCTCGGACACTTCAAGAGTGCAGATCGAGGCAGTGGGCTCTTTGACGGACCTCTTGGGTTGTTTCCCCCCTTTGTTTTATTTTTCCCATTTTTCTTTTCTAATTTAGACTTATATGGTTTCCATATTTGGTATGGGGTTTTTGGAAGCAATAGTGACACATGTCAGCTGGCCGGTGGGTTATGGAGATGATGAGCTATTTTGTTTTTTTAATTCCCCTGCATGGGCTTTCCAAACACCCTGATAGGCTGGTATATCTCTGTCTGACAGACAAGTTGTCATGTCTACCTATTGATGGTAGTTGATATGATGATACGTTATTTTGCTGATAATGCCTGCCATTGATATAATTATATCATCCATCTGCGTTGTGGGGCTTTATCCTATCTCTATCTGGATATTATTGTTTGGAGAGTTTTATACTCTCTCTGTTTTTTCATGCAACCTTAATAAAAACATTGAAATAGAAGAACAAGTGAATGCTTCACTTTAGCCATCCCAAACTTAAAAAGGTTTGTGCAGCGCTTTACATGAGGGCAGACAGTACCATTACAATTCAATACAAGAGGAATCAGAGGGCCTTGATAATTAGACCTTACAGTCTAAAAAGTAGGGTCAAGTGCAGTGGCGACTGGTGAAATTTTAGGATGGGGGGGGGTGCCAGACCCCATCCTTTATTTTTGGTCCCTCCCAATTATCATAATCCCCACCCCTTATAGATTCCACCCATTGTGTCAGGAGTATACAGCCCAGCATCACAGTATATATACACAGCATCACCAGATAGGGGTGTATATATAGCATCCCCAGACACTCTCCACCCCGGGTTCAAAGTATGAGTTCATAGCTGTCTGCGCCAATTGCTTATCTAAAATTCATGCTGGGTCCCGCTTCTTCTTGCCCACAACCAATGGTACTGCTTACTTTTGTTTACTGTCTATGGCCAAGATAAAACAGAATTCTGTGCAGGCTGCCATCATGCAAAGCCATGTTGATTTGCTCCTAAAACGAAAAATAGTAAATTGTTGTGGAGGACAGAACAGGACAAAGGAAAATAGTTTTAATCTCTGTAAATGGAAAGAGTTCTTTACAGCATGAGCTGTAAAAATGTGTAATAGCCTCCCACAGCAGTTTGTTCAGCCTGATTGTGTTTCCAAATTCACAAAATATAATTAACTATTAATATATATATATATATAACACAGTAGATTGTTCATCTGGGGATTATCTGATTTCATGTGGGGATTTGCTGTTAGAGCAAATTGGGCCGGGCTTTATAAGTTGTTTACCTTTCTTTGGATCAAATGTGGGTTTAAAATATTGCTAAAGCTTTGTTTTTGTTTTTTCGAAAATACCAAACATGTTATACTTACCTGCTCTGTGTAATGGTTTTACAATGAGCAGCCTGGATCCTCCTCTTCTCGAGTCCCACGCCGGTGCTCCTAGTCCCTCCCTGCTTGGGTGCAAGCTGCTTGTTGTGGGGGCACCCAAGCAGGCACGCTCCTGAGCCGTATCTCTGTGTGTTCATTTACACATGGAGCTGCGGCTTGGCCCCATCCCCTTTGTATCCTGATTGGCTCACTGGCTATGATTGACAGCAGCAGGAGCCAATGGCTCCCACTGCTGCCAAAAGCCAGAAGTGCAAGTCCCCGGAAAGCCAAGGCTCTCATGGACATCACTGGACTGAGATGGGGCTCAGGTAAGTATTAGACAGGGATGGGAGGCTGATGCACACAGAAGGTTTTTACCTTTGTGCATAGAATGCATGAAGGTACTGTAAATAACCTAGTGCCTTTACAACCACTTTAAGATTCTGCATGTTCAAGGTTTTTTTTGTTGTTTTGTCTTTTGGTTGTGTCAGTCAGTGGACATTAATATTATTATTATTATTATTATTTATATTGTTATTATTCTTATTATATAATATACATGGAGACAGTAAGTACAGTTACTATACAATTTTATAGAGGAGCGTTAGCAGGGCCTTGCTTATGAGAATAGGAAAAAAATATCAGCCGCACTCCAATTAGCTCTTCTTGCTCTTTTCATGTCTCCAACCGAAAACCAACCTTTCTTGGCGCGTTTCACCAATCCTGGCCTGCTCTTAAGGACATGGAAAGGAGTGGTGAAAGGAAGGTTGGTTTTGGGTTGGAGAAATCACTAAATTTTTAAAAACACTGCAAGAAAAGCTAATTGGAGTGCAGCTAATATTTTTTCCAATTTTTAATGAAGAGTGAAGACAGACTGTGATGGCTGGCACTTAGGTCGTCCATGTGCAGGAGAGGCAGGTTTTGAGCAGAGAACCTACCGTCTAAGGGCCCTTTCCGTGTAAAGGGTCTGTTTTTGCTCAGCGGGGATCGATTCGCTGATCCCCGCTGAGCTGACGGATGACAGATCCGTCTTCGCTTACTGAGCAGAGATGGAACTGTCAGAGCGCCGCTCTCCTCTATGGAGATTGGATGAAAACAGACCGCCTGTCCGTTTTTACCCGATCCGTTCCGATTCTACAGACGGATGGAAAATAGGGTTTCCGTCTGTATTTCACAGACGGGATCGGATCAGAGAGCGGCGGATGTCAGCGGATATGTCTCTGGCCTATCTAGGGCTGCATGAGCGTCCGTTCAGGTCCGCCTGAAAAACGGACAGGCGGATCTGAACAGATAGCCCCTGTGAAAGGGCCGTTAGGGAAAGGGCAAGTGATACAAAAAGTAATAACTGTAAGGGGATGAATTGACAGAGATGTGCATTTATTACAATCTATGTAACATATCATTTAATACTTACTTTTTTTTATATCACTGACAGCGCTGTGAGCCATGGCAACCAAACAGCATTAGTCATTCATTGTTTCCAGGTTGTAGAGTAATAACAGTTAACTGTTTCTATCCGCTTTGCATGGCATTGTTCTAAGAAATGTGTTATTAAACAAAGACCCTAGGAAACAAGTCAAATCATCCAGTGAATACTGCAGCAATTATGCAGTATATGAAAGTGAATTAGTCATTTATTTGCAAAGTAGAAGAGTAGGCATGGCAAGTTATAGCCTTGTTTTTTCATTTTTAAATAATGATGGTTTTTGAATCTCTTGAACACTGCAGGACATAAACACTGTAACTGTGCTATGCAGCGATGAGCAAATCCACTCAAATGTATTCCTCTTACAGTCTGGCAAATCCAATGCACTTTGCAAGTCATATGTCCGCTGTGGATCACTTACTGGTATTAACCACTTCAGCCCCGGAAGGATTTCCCACTTTAGGACCAGAGCACTTTTTGCGATTTGGCCCTGCGTCGCTTTAATTGCGCCGTCGTGCAACGTTGTACCCAAACGAAATTTGCGTCCTTTTTTTCAGACAAATAGAGCTTTCATTTGGTGGTATTTGATCACCTCTGCATCATTTCTGATTGCCGCTATAAACAAAAGAAGAGCGACGATTTTGCAAAAAAAATCAAATTTCTTACTTTTTGCTAAATACAAATAAAAAAAAAAAAAATATAAAAAAAACATTTTTTTTCATCGGTTTTGGCCGATTTATATTCTTCCTCATATTTTTGGTAAAAAAAAAATCACAATCGGCGTTTATTGATTGGTTTGCGCAAAAACTGCAGCGTTTACAGATGATGAGAATTAATTTCTGGGTTTTTTATTTATTTTTTTACTAGTAATGGCGGCGATCTGTGATTTTTAGCGGTACTGCGATATTGCAGCGGACATGTCGGACCATTTTGACACTTTTTTGGGACCATTGGCATTTATACAGCGATCAGTGCTATAAAAATGCACTGATTACTGTGCAAATGCCATTGGCAGTGAAGGGGTTAACCTGCAGGGGGCGCTCTAAGGGTTAACTGTGTTCCCTGGGTGTGTTCTAACTGTGTGTGGGCTGCCCTGGCTGGGGAAAGGGGATGATCACGGCTTCCATATACAGGAAGCCTGTGATCACCGCCCTTCCCCCTCTATGAGAACGGAGATCCGTGTTTACATACACGGACCTCCGTTCTCTCACTGCGGGGGGCCATCGAGCCATCGAGTCCGCCCTACCCGCTCCCTGGCCCCCCCCCCCCCCGAACACAGTGAGCACGCAAGCGCGCTCACAATACTAGTTATCATGGCATTTCACGTTAACGAGCCACCTTGCCGCCGTCACGCTGCGGCGGGCGGTCAGCAAGCGGTTAAATTGGACCTTCCCCCTTTCACAAAACATATCAGCATGCAGCTCTGTTTGCTGATTTGAAATCATTTTGCATTTATTAGTTAGCTCAAAAATATTTTTTTCCTCTACAGCTTTACTTAGATTACTTATCTGCAATGAAGTATGTCTATCATGTATATGGATAGACGACAATCTGCAACTCCATACATGCTCTTCAATAAGTCCACATTTAGTGTAACTCCATAAAAGATTAAATAATACAGCAGATGTTAACGCATTTCAGCCATAATAGCCTTGTTCACAAGGTTCACAATAGCCTTGTGGTTGTGAACAAGGCTATTATGGCTGAAACGCGTTAACATCTGCTGTATGTTTTAATCTTTTATGGAGTTACACTAAATGTGGACTTATTCAAGAACATGTATGGCGTTGCGGATTGTCTTCTACCCATTTACTTTGTTAGCAGCTGAGTGACTGAACATCCTGCGCCTGACAGCTCAGGAGAATCTCTACATAATCTGGGGTAGTAGTTCCTTTTTCTACTATTGCCTGATTATGTCTATCATGGTTACTACTGGAATGTTGTGGAGGCCTCTCTTGCACCTCCTGCCCAACACTCCTGAAGGTGAAGACAGAGAGTGTAAGGGCAAGGAGTGGCACAAGTGTCAGAGTAGCTGGTTGGCGAGGTTCACTCTGTAAATGGCTAGAGCTGGTAGTCGCAGTCCTCAGCAGGAGCAGTTTGGCACCAGAACAGAAGATGAAAGCAGGACCAGATGATAGGCAGTGGTCGGCAACACCAGGCAGCGAGGGACCAAATCGTCAGGCAGAGCAAGTTCAGGAGACAGGCCAAGGTCAGTAACAGCTGAGCAAAGCAATACAGAATCAGTAGGTGAAGACAAGTCCAGTAAACAGGGGTCAGAGTAATCATGTCCCAGGAACACAGGAACAAGCTGAAGACCTTTCAGCAACTGCTCACAGTGACAAACCAGTTTAAACAGGCCACTGGGTGCCAAGTGTGCACGCTGATTGGTATGCGCCCATGCATGTGTGTGAATGTGAGCATGGCGAACTGGAATAGAATGTTTAACATTTCTTCACTCAGAAATATGAACATGTGTGCAATTCACACATGCATGAACATGAACATAGGCCCACACTGGTTTTCTGGTACTGGGATCTGGTTTGGCTTACAATGCCCCACAATGTCAGGCTGCTGGATTCTGTAGAAATCTTTACTGCAGGGCTGCCCTGTCCTCTTCCTGCTGCTGAATGTCCAGTGCTGTGAGGGTTAAAAGCTCAGCTGCACTAAGGATGGCCCAACGGGAACACGCCCCCTCCCATCCTTTCCTCCAATGACAGAAGTTCTTTGATTACACTGCTTGTACAATTATCTGTGAATGGAGGAGAGTTTGATCAGTCACAGGATTCAGCAGCAGGAAGAGGACTGGGCAGCCCTGCAGTGAAGATTTCTATAGAATCCAGCAGACAGCACATATCTGGACATACTTTATTACAACTAAGTAATGTACCTAAAGCTGTAGAGAAAATATTTTTTTTTAACTAGACTTCAGCTTTAAACATGTTTTGGTTTTACCTACAATTACTGTTTTACCACTTCCTGGTTAAGTGAGGCACTGGTATAGTAGCACTGACCTCATATATGCATCCTGGGAAGGCTACATCACAAGTCTTTCCCCTCAGACGATGTGCACTGTCACATGTTCCATGAGGCACACCCAGAGTTTCAGGAAGTCAGGGGAGATGGATTCATCTGCCCTTAGTGAAAATGGCCACCATGAGAAAAATGGAGAAGCAAAGAAAAATAGGGTATACAAAGAAAAAAAACACATTTCTAAAGAAAGGTACCCTTGTTGTCATTTTAATGATAGGGGTGACATTACTCTTTAAAGTGTTACTAAACCAAGTAATATGAAAATAGTTAATCTACCCCCCCCCCCCCCCCACAGTGCCCACAGCTTATAAATCTTCATTTTACATTAAAATACTAAAATACTGCCACTATATACCTTTTTGGATGATCTGTATACCACAGTTTCCTGGTAACCTGCACAGTTTGTCCATTGCTGTGTGTTCAAATAAGAGGAGATTTCCACTACAGCCTCTATACACGCCCACCTGTGTGATGTCAATATCTGAACAGTTCAACTGAAACAGGGAATGTACTCTCCAGCATAAGAGACCAAACTGAGCATGTGCAGATTTACCAACCTGCTTAGATTGACAGTGCAGGAGGGGAAGATCTATGCATACAGGATAAAACAGCCTTTTTTAAACAATGCTGAGGATTAACCCCTCAGGTTCCACAGTGAGTATAACAAGCATGCTGTGCTGCATATACAGACTGATTTTACTGTTGTGGGTTTGGTAACACTTTAAGTATGGCCAACCAGCACATTTTTTTGGCTTGGGATTAGAACATCTGTTGGGTGTTCACTATTGCCTGTGTCTACAATGGAGAGAGCTAATCTAGTCTTGGGGTCATTTCACCCATAAAGAAGGTGAGGGGAGAATTCAAAATGGGTGTCACCAGAACAAGGATAGCTACCATTGCTCACCTCCCAATGTGAAAATTTGAATTATCTGTCCGCCGATCAGTATAAAAAAAATAAAGATGAGAAATTTCTGACTTTTGTCTGACTTTAACTTGTGCTTCCTCCTCAAGTAAATAAAAAAAACATTACACAATACAGAAGCTTTTGCTACAATACTCATGGTCAGTTCAGAGCTGGCCTCTGCAGTTCTCAATTTCCTCCACTAGATGCTCTCAGTCTTCTGGGTTGATTGACGGCCAGCATCACTCCACCTAACCCAGACGGTCTTGGATCCGCCACTGTAACTGGATAGTGAAAGTACAAGAAGAACTGTGATGAACTAATCTCTCTGCCACTCTGCTTTCTCCTCCAACCAGATTGTTACTTGTCCGCACTGTCAGGACTGATTGGCTCTTTTTGCTGCTTCTCCCTGTCCCAGTCTGAGCTCTGCTGTACCAGAACCGTAAGAGACTGGTGCCACATCACATTCAAGTATTTACTATTGAGGTATTATTGAAAACTAAACTGTATAAATGTGTGTCTTTTTATATCTGCCTGCTGTTCAGCTTTAACTACCTGAGGATAGTTTGACTTAATTAGTGTAGCCATGTGCTCTCTTGAGAGTGGCTGGTAGTAGTGGTTCACCTTATAGCTGCCCTCAATCGCACCATATCTCACACATCCAGAGACACTGACCACGCTGGCTCTTGTTTTTGTTGTTTTATTTAGGGGAAATAACTTGGATGGGGATAAGGAGTGATTGTGGGATGCCCAAAACATGATGGTACATGAATTCCATATACAGTCCTGTATATGCCCACTTCACCGCAAACTATCCCTCTGCAGACTGTTACTCCTCACGACTTTCCAGCACTCAACTTTCTGACCGTTTCTTCTACAGTTCTCTCTCTAACACAGAACTTGCAGATTATCACTCTTTTACTTCTCTCCAGCACATCACTTAGTTTCCAGCCTGAAAGGAAATTTATCAGGCTTCTCGACACACCTTCCTCTTCACCGCGGCTAGCACATGGTGAGGCCTACTCTGTATTAGCAGGACCTCAGGAACACCCATTATAGGCCAGGGATCACGGGCCCCTGAATGTGTAGCAAAGTACTTGAGTGCTAGCCGGGTCTTTGATGGACTACAACACCAAGCCTATCCTTCTTCCAGGTCCCACCAACCTGCTTTTCCTTAGTGTCTCTCCTACCCCTGACTGGCTCCCACAGACTGTCCACTATTCCTCTTCCAGCCTGCTTGGGCTTTTTCTTCTCCAGCTTACAGGGACTGTCACTCACAAACCGGTGGATCACTTTAAAGTCTCTCACTAAGTAGCACCTCCTCTGTTCTCCTGTTCCCCTGTGCGACTTCAGGAATCACCACCACTCCTGGCTGCACCCGAACCTCCAGGCCTTAAGGTCACCCCCCCCCCCCCCCAGATGGGTAGAGGCCTCCACAGCGCCTCTGCTACATCTCCAGACTTCCACCCGACACTTCTCTCAGATTGGGCTGACTCAGAGTATTTAAGGAGGCCTGCCCCCTGCCAATCCTGCTTGGGGATTGGTCAGGGTTCCTTAGAATACTTGAGATGGCTCTGCTAATCTCCCAGCTCTCTGACCAGAAACCTTAGAAATGGAAGGTTCTGGTGACCTCATCTGTTAAGTCCACTCAATCCTCCCTGAGCCTCTCCTCCCAGCCCAGATAAAAACATTCAGGCCTGCGTTTACACTCAGGCCTGACTAAATTTTACCTCCCCTAGCAAAACCCTGCTAGAAAAACGCACCTACTCTATGGGGGTGCTACATTATCGTACTGATTTCATACTGTGAGGTAATGAAGTTAAAGCTTAATGCCAGGATATGCAAATAACATCTAAATATAAGAGGCTTGTGTATTCTTCCTTTGATTCCTGGTGTGCTTTGTGCATTTCTTCCAGTTCCAGTAATCCATTATGAAATGTGCACAGGAGCTTTCGTAAAAAAAAGACCGGTCACTGCTGCTCTCTCTCCTTATGCAGAGTGGCTGGTCTTATATCCGCCCCCTCCTGTAGTTCTCTACAGGCAACCTGAAGTGGGTGGAGATGCTGGGCCCCTCCCACAGATCTGCTCTCTATGCAGGCTGTGTACAGTGTAGTGATGATGTCACTGCTACTTTTATAAGGTAGTAGCTGGGTTTGCAAAGGCATTTGGTGCACAATAAGTGGAAATACACTCGCCACTTTATTAGGTACACCTTGCTAGTACCGGGTTGGACCCCCTTTGCCTTCAGGACTGCCTTAATACTTCGTGGCATAGATTCAACAAGGTGATGGAAACATTCCTCAGAGATTTTGGTCCATAGTGACATGATATCATCACGCAGTTGCTGCAGATTTGTCAGCTGCACATCCATGATGCGAATCTCCCATTCCACCACATCCCAAAGGTGTTCTATTGGATGAGATCTGGTGACTTTGAAGGCCATTGGATTGCAGTGACCTCATTGTCCAGTGGTGAGATGATTGGAGCTTTGTGACATGGTGCATTGTCCTGCTGGAAGGAGCCATCAGAAGATGGGGACACTGTAGTCATAAAGGGATGGACATGGTCAGCAACAATACTCAGGTAGGCCGTGCCATTTAAATGATGCTCAATTGGTACTAAGGGGCCCAAAGTGTGCCAAGAAAATATCCCCCACACCATTACACCATGAGACTAAACCGTTGATATAAGGCAGGATAGATAAATGCTTTCATGTTTACACCAAATTCTGGCCCTACCATCTGACTGCTGCAGGTGAAATCGAGACTCATCAGACCAGGCAACATTTTTCCAATCTTCTATTGTCCAATGTTGGTGAGCCAGTGTGAATTGTAGCCTCAGTTTCCTGTTCTTAGCTGACGGGAGTGGGACCCGGGGTGGTCTTCTGCTGCTGTAGCCCATCTGCTTCAAGGTTCGATGTGTTGTGCATTCAGAGACGGTATTCTGCATACCTTGGTTGTAGCGAGTGGTTATTTGGGTTACTGTTGCCTTTCTATCATCTTGAACCAGTCTGTCCAGTCTCCTCTCACCTCAACAAGGCATGTTCCTCCCCACAACTGCCACTCACTGGATATTTTCTCTTTTTCGGACCATCCTCTGTAAACCCTAGAGATGGCTATGCAGAAAAACCATAGTAGATCAGCAGTTTTTGAAATAGTCAGACCAGCCCGTCTGGCACCAACAACCATGCCACGTTCAAAGTCACTTAAAGCGGAGTTCCGGCCCCCCACCAAAAAATTAAAAGTCAGCAGCTACAAATACTGTAGCTGCTGACTTTTAATATATGGACACTTACTTGTTCAGGGGCGTTGTCGGCACAACAGTCGCCATTCGTGATAAGGGAAACCAGCAGTGAAGCCTTTCGGCTTCACAGCCAGTTCCCTACTGCGCATGCGCAAAGCGCTCTGTGCTTTCTAACTGTCCCGGCATCTGAGGAAGGAGGACGGGGGCTGAACTTTCAAGGGATCTTGCCGCAGCGAGGTCTCCCGGAGGTGGGGACAGGTACCCATCCTCCTGAAAGGTGCCAAATGTTGGACCAGAAGGGAGAGGAGGCAAATAAATGGAACTTCCCCTTTTGGGAGGAGCGCTGCTTTAAATCCCATTTCTTCCCCATTCTGATGCTCAGTTTGAACTTCAGCAATACATCTTCACCACGTCTAGATGCCTAAATGCATTGAGTTGCTGCCATGTGATTGGCTGATTAGCAATTTGTGTTACCAAGCAATTGAACAGGTGTACCTAATAAAGTGGCCGTTAAGTGTATATTTTTTGTGGCTATGCGAAATGAAAGCCTCATTATTAGGCATTCCCAGCGACCACAAAAGTGGAGTTGTTTGATGTACCCATGCTTTGCCATGATCAAAATCAAAAATTTCTGGAGGTGCCTCTTCTATAATATGTTTATATTCAACTAAAGTATGCCAGTATAATGCCATTATCCATCCCATTTCAAGCTACATTCTAAACACCAAGCTATATGATTCATCATACCATCCTCCTACTCATAACCGGCCAGGCACCAATGTTTTATGTTAGAGCTCCAACTATTGGTAATCCTAATTATTGCATCCTATGTTACCATATATAGTATATCGCAGTAAAAAAAAAAAAAAAATGAAATTGCTACAGTGATAGAATGGCACCTATTGCAGAATACAAATGTAGTGCTTTAATAAGTCCTTTGCAATCACAACACATTCACAGTCACCTCTGCTGCAAAGCTAGCTGTTTGACAAAGATAAGTGGCGAGGCTACATAAAAATTCACAACATCCCATGCCAGATCTCTGCTACTTTTTTGGCAATATTTTTCCAAGGCGCTTCCTTTTTTATATCATGTTTATTACTCCTATTAATTCACCAGAACTCTGCTATGTAATTTTGTAAAAAAAAAAAACACATAAATATGCGTCCACGGGTAAGAAAGCTGTTATCACCATGGATGTATGAGACCCCTATACAGTATGTGGTGCGATGCGTTTCGTCAATGGGAATGGAGGAGTTTGCATCAGATAACCACTTGTCAACTGTCCTATAGCAGATTTACTGCTACAGGGCGGCCGATCTGTGCAGAATTGCATATATGTGTGTGATTCTGTACCTTCGCATAGGGGCTGTGCGCTCGCTTCTGCTGTGATTAGACGATCAGCAGGTGCCAGCCAATAGATGACTTCTGGCACCCACTCCGTCCTGTCAGTAGGGATGTGGTGGATTTTGGAAGAAATCCAGTACATGCCTTAGTAAAAACACCACACTGTGTACACACACTAGTTAGGCACACATTTAACCCTTTGATCACCCTAGATGTTTAACCCCTTCCCAGTGTCATTAATACAGCTACAGTGCATATTTTTAGCATTGATCACTGTATTAGTGTCCCTGGTTCCCACAAAGTGTCAAAAGTGGCGGCACAATGGTGTAGTGGATAGCACTTTTGCCTAGCAATAAAAGGGTCACTGGTTCGACTCCCAACCACGACACTACCTGCCTGGAGTTTGCATGTTCTCCTTGTGCCTGCGTGGGGTTCCTCCAGGTACTCCGGTTTCCTCCCACACTCCAAAGCCATGCTGGTAGGTTCATTGGTTCCTGTCTAAATTGGCCCTAGTATGTATGCATGTGAGTTAGGGACCCTAGATTGTAAGCTCCTTGAGGGTAGGGATTGATGTGAATGTACAATGTATATGTAAAACGATGCATAAATTCACAGTGCTATATAATTACCTGCATTAAAAAAAAAAGTGTCAGTTAGTGTCAGACTGTCTGCCGCAATATCGCAATCCCTCTATAAGTTGCTGATGTCCATTACTAGTATCAAAAAAATTCCAGTATATATCCCATAGTTTGTAGATGTTCTAATTTTTGCGCAAACCAATGAATATACGCGTATTGGGATTTTTGTTACCAAAATTATGTAGCAGAATGCATATTGGTATAAATTGATAAAGAAATTCGATTTTTTAAATTTTTTTTATTGGATAGGTTTTATAGCAGAAAGTAAAAAAAAAATGTATTGTTTTCTTCAAAATTGTGTTTTATTTTTTGTTTATAGAGCAAAAAATAAAAAACCCAGAGGTAATCAAATACCACCAAAAGAAAGCTCTATTTGTGAGGGAAAAAATTATATAAATGTAATTTATTTAAAGTTCCATTACCGCACAATTGTCAGTTAAAGTAACGCAGTGCCATATAGCAAAAATGGCCTGGTCATGAAGGGGGGGGGAGGGCTAAATCTTCCAGAGGTCAAGTGGTCAATATGTAGGGTGCTTCAGATATAGCTGAGCTCCCCTTTGATAGCCTCCCAAAGTGACATTTTAGTGATCAGAGTATTTATTGCAGTGGTTGTAAACTTAAACATGAACAAAGCATATTCTTCTATAGTGTGTACTTGTCTCTATCCAAAAAAACCTCTTCTCTCCCTCTCTCTTCTGCTATCTGCATGAGTCACTTCTAACAGTCTATGCTGACACCAGACAATCCTAGGAGATGGCACTGCCATGCCTACAGCACACAGCAGATGATTGACAGCCTTAGCAGTGCATGTTTCCCTATGAGACTGTGTAGGGGGGGGGTTTCCATTTCCTCCACTCAGGTCTCAGATTACACTCAGCTCACTCAGCTCTATGCTGTGCAGTGTGTGACATAAAATCCTTGCCCCTTCTGAAGTTCAGAAATACTGTGTCAATTCTGAACTTTAAAGGTCTGTAGAGGATAGAGGGCTGCATATAAACAGGTGCAGTGTATATAGGAGGATTTGTTTTATCTCTGTGTATCACCTTTGCCCAGTCTCCACATGCATAACAAAGGTCAAAAACAAAATAATAAGTCCATGTAGTTCTCTGCATAATCATAGGCGTATTCAGAAGTAGATAGTGCAGAGTTCACAGGTCAGGAATACATAGCACAGAGTTCACAGGTCAGAAGTACATAGTGCAGAGTTCACAGGTCAGGAATGCATAGTGCAGAGTTCACAGGTCAGGAATACATAGTGCAGAGCTCACAGGTCAGGAATACATAGTGCAGAGCTCACATGTCAGGAATACATAGTGCAGAGCTCACAGGTCAGGAATACATAGTGCAGAGCTCACATGTCAGGAATACATAGTGCAGAGCTCACAGGTCAGGAATACATAGTGCCGAGTTCATAGGTCAGGAATACATAGCGCAGAGTTCACAGGCCAGAAGTACATAGTGCAGAGTTCACAGGTCAGGAATACTTAGTGCAGAGCTCACAGGTCAGAAGTAAGCATTGCAAAGTTCAAGTCAGTGCTTGTGTAGCGGCTATGAGAATTCTGCACCAAGCTGGCCAGAATGCTCAGTGTATCCAGGCACAGCATGTCAGCATCAAGGAGTGATCTCCCCCCTCCCTTTTTGTTTTCTCACAGACACATGCTGGATGTAGCCCACTCTGCCTTTTCCCTGACTATAGTTGGTGTACTGAACTTATCCAATTAGGGAAGACTGTGAGAGCAGAGGACAACTCTGGGAAATGGAGTCTGCAGAGGGAGTGATTGTATTGTGAGACATGGTTTAAAGACTACAAAGTCAAGCAGCCTTTGCAACAAAAGGGAAGGTTTTGACTGAAGGAATTTCTGGAGAGCTCAGAGCCACCACGAGGGAGGACGGAGTCGGTTGGGAGACGGGGAGCTGCCATCTGGACAAAGGAGGACCCGGGACGCTGTATTCAGGGGCGGATGAGGGAACTCAAGGACCCAACCGAGGACCCAGAGGACCCTTTGAGCACCGGTGACAGTGGGGTTATACGGAAGGGACAGTGTCAGTTGGACATCCAGCTGAACAGAGCAGTGGTGTGCCTGTGCGGCCTTACCAGCATTGGAGTGGGTGAGAGGGCTATCTGCCCAAGGAACCTCTAAAATCTGCACTCTGTTTACACTTCTACCATAAAATTGTTATACGTTCATTCTGTGGCTGTTCCTATTTCCTCTGTTTAGTAACTCTACAGTAAACGTTGTTTTCCTTACCCTCATTTAAATCTGTGTCAGTGGTTGTGATATTCATGTTTTACTATAACTAGGTGTGCCAGGGAGGGTAGGGCCTGTTCTTAGGGTTGAGAAGGCAGAGTAAGAAACCCGTATTAATCAAGCGGCTCCTGTGGGGGTAGCGCTACACTTAGGTGACAGTCCAAAATCAAGTCTATATAATGAAATTCTGACCATTATGAGGGAGGGCCCACAAAGGGCAGTAAAATGTCTATACAGTATTTACATGTGGTTTACATGAGACTTACCCCATCCCCTGTATCTCTCTCATCCCCTAGTCCTCCCCCTCTTAATATACCCTCGGCACAAGGGGTAGAGAGGATCTAAGTGAGAAAAGCACCAGCACCAAAACATGGGAAGCTGTTCAATTGACAACTGCTATACATATTTTATAGGATGGAATAGACCAAAGCTCCTGACCACAAGATTTTGTCAAAATTTAGACTGTGGAGCTCCTCTGGGTGCCTGCTTTTCATGTATGGTGACACTTCAGAAAACCTAAAGTGTACACAGGTTTACTTTAAGGCAGATTGGCATAGCACAACAAAGCAGATACCCAGCATGCTGGTCTCACTAACTAGAATCTACTCACTATGGTTTGAGGAGCACTCCACCACATGATATATCTGTTGTCAGAGGTCCACTAAGAGGACATCTGGTGTTCTTAAAGTGGTAGTAAGCCCACCACTACTGTTTTTACCTACAGGTAAGCCTATAATAAGGCTTACCTGTAGGTAAAAAAAATATCTCCTAAATCTACATGGTTTAGGAGATATTCGCCCTGCATGCAGCCGCTGACATTAGCGGCACATGCGCTCTGATGATCCGGCCGAGGCGTCCGACAACTCAGAGCTGGCTGCCGAGAGTGCGCGGGAGTGACGTCACGCAGCTCCGGCCACTCACAGCGCCGGAGCCGCGTACCCGGAAGAAAGAAGAGGACCAACATGTCAGCGTCCTTAGCGCTGACCGACTCGGGCATCGGGGGCCTCTTTCTAAGGTAAGTATTTCATAATATGTTAGTATGCGATGCATACTAACATATTATGCTATTGTCTTGCAGGTTTTTTTTTTTGTTTTTTTTTTTTTTAAGGAGGCGAGTTTACTACCGCTTTAATTGCAATATCCTTTGAGCCCATCACACTAACCTGATACTACAGGAGAAATTCTGTTCTGAGCTCCGCCTGTATTGCTGAAAGGCTACAAAGACAACAAGGGCCATCCCTTTAAAGACTTGTCAGGACTAGAATTCCACCACAGTAGCCTAAAACTTTGATGCCAACAGCAACACCCCTTTGCTAAGGCCACCTTTTTAACCTTTCTGTTATTAAAATTAGAAATCCCTTAGTCTCTTCAGATGATGGAAAAAATGGTGGTCAACAACTATACAGGGAAAAGATGCCCTTTTCCCTTTAATGACTATGGGCTCAAGCCTAGGGTGCCCAATTTAAATCTGGCAATTGAAGCTACTTTACTGCAGCTATTTTGCATACCAGCTATGTACAGAACATCCCATAAGCAGTTCCTCTCTTTAAGGAGGAGCAGAAAAGGTGGCCTCCATTGTGCTGCTCTGGACCAAGATCAGTAAATATATTACATTATTGCAAACCAACATTCATAGAATCTTGGTATTGCAAAACCTCCTAGGTATTATATATAAAGGACATTTGCAAGATATTGAAGAAAAATAAAAAATGCAATATTTTTTTACAATGTACTGTGCTGGAAAAACAAAATCTATAACAGCGATATAATGTAGGCAATAAATTACATATGTAGTGCAATTTTCTTCATAACTCTCCTGTAAGTCAGATTCACCATTCTTTAGCATACACCCACAGGATTAAAGTCACATAGCTAAAGGAAAAAGAGATAGATGAGTGATTTAACGCAACTGAAAAAATGCCATTTGAAAGAAAATGAGAAATTCTTTCCTATAAGGTGGAGGTAAAAATGGATTCCAAATTCGTTGTCCAGCAAAAGGTCATAAAGCATGGGATTTGGCAAAGGTTGCCTTATATAATCCACTGCATTAAACTGTGCACATAATATCATACAGGAAATTGAAAAGTCAGCAGCAAAAATGTAACTGCAATTTTATTTAAAATCATAGAAATAAATAAAATAAAATGAGAATATTACAACAGGTCTGGTCTTTAAAGGGGAATTCTGGTTGGTGCAAAGCTGGTTTCAGGCAAAAAATATATTCTTATTCTCCCACACACACTGTAATATAAATGCAGCCATAGAGAGAGAATGATAACTATGGTATATACCATGGACTTTCTTTGTAATGGGCGTGCCACACTAGAAATGTCCTCTTTGTTTCTGGCTTATGTCAGACATAGAAATCTGCATGGCCCAAAAACTGGTCTACACCAGCTTTCAAGCCTTCTCATTACTGTAACGACCGGGTACCTAACATGTGGGCTGCATGTGTCTTGCTGTCTCTCTGTGTGCAGCTGGCTATGTCCTAGGCAGGGTCAGCCACCTGTTGGGTGCCAGTGCAGAGTGGCAGAGAGATGCCCGATTCTGGGATGCTCTCTGTGTGCCCAGCGCCAGTTACTATAATGAAGCCAATATTCTCAGGTGGAGTGATCTCTACCTGATAGTAGAAAAATAATCCTGGCCCAATGTCTCCAGAGAGAGGGTTATTATTGCATTCATTGACACCAATGCTGTGGGTTATTATTGAGGCCACTGACACCAATACTGGGAGTTACTACTACTGCTACTGACACCAATTATGAAGCTTTTTTTAATCCCACTTTCTCTTCAGTGTGTATAACAAAATACAGCAGGACCAACATGTTCGAGCATTGAGGTTTGTTACAGCCATTCATTTTGAATGAGCTGCATAACACTTTGTGTGTCCCTCTGTAAGTTTCGGAGGCTGCACTTGGGGCCCTCTATAATTTTTACATTGACTGCCACTGCTGTAACCTAACTCAAAGATATTATACATTAACCACTTCAGCCCCGGAAGGATTTCACACTTTAGAACCAGAGCACTTTTTGCGATTCGGCACTGCGTCGCTTTAACTGACAATTGTGCGGGCGTGCGACATTGTAACCAAATAAAATAGAGCTTTCTTTTGACGGTATTTGCTCACCTTTGTGTCATTTCTGCTATAAACAAAAGAAGAGCGACAATTTTGCAAAAAAACACAAATTTCTTTTTGCTAAAATACAAATCCAAAAAAAAAATATAAAAAAACTTTTTTTTCCATCGGTTTTGGCCGATTTATATTCTTCCTCATATTTTTGGTTAAAAAAAAGGCGTTTATGGATTGGTTTGCACAAAAGTTGCCGCGTTTACGGATGATGAGAATTCATTTCTGAGGTTTTTATTTTTTTTTTATTTTTTACTAGTAATGGCGGCAATCTGCGATTTTTAGCTGTACTGCGATATTGCAGCGGACATGTTGGACCATTTTGACACTTTTTTGGGACCATTGGCATTTATACAGTGATCAGTGCTATAAAAATGCACAGATTACTGTGCAAATGCCATTGGCAGTGAAGGAGTTAACCTGCAGGGGGCGCACTAAGGGTTAACTGTACTCCCTGGGCGTGTTCTAACTGTTTGTGGGCTGCCCTGGCTGGGGAAAGGGGATGATCATGGCTTCCATATAGAGGAAGCCTGTGATCATCGCCCTTTCCCCTCTAACAGAACGGAGATCCGTGTTTTCATACATGGACCTCCGTTCTTTCCCTGCGGGGGGGGGCATCGCGGGTAGCTGGTGGCGATTGAGTCCGCCGCACCCTGCCCCCCTGGACACTGTGAGCGTGCGAGCACGCCTCCGGCGGCACGCGCTCACAGCACTAGTTATCGCAGCCACCGTCGTATGACGGCCGTTTGCGATAACGAGCCACTCTGTCGCTGTCAGGCTGCGGTCGGCAAGTGGTTAATAGCATCATGAGCCATTGGGCAAAGTAATGCACTGGGGCCCCAAGCAGCCTGCCTCAATTTACACACCTACTCTCAAGAATGAAAGTATAAACAATTGATAGAATTAAACATATATTTATTAGTACTTTCAATAAAATCAATTTTAAATGTAGCGGGTGCCCCTTTCTGCGGCTTTTGCTAAGTGGCTGCCGCAAATACACAGGCTCTCCTAGAAGGGAGAAATGCACCTGTCAGCGACTGCAGGGGAAATTGTCCCCCTCCTTCTTCTTTCACTGACTGAACTTAATGTAATCTGTGTAAAGACACAGACACACAGAAGGATCAAGTTACACTGCTCTCTGATGTGCTTCTATAGGGATAAAGAGAAACAGCCAATGGAAGAAACCGTTGCAGCAGCCAATGAAAGAGGCTTTGGCAAGCAGCAGGACCAGAGGGATTCCTGGGAGCAGCAGTGCCTCATGGGAGAGTCTATTTAAGCCAAGGGTGCGGTCTAAGACACTTTCTCTCTGGACAGCGGTGATTAATTACACAGGACCCTGTGTGTCCTGTCAGCGGGATGGGCACTGCTATCAGAGGGATTTTTCCTGAACCTGCGGGCAGCTGTAACGATCGATCGGGGAGAACTGCAAGAAAGAGTGCAATGGAGGCCGATTCTAGGAGCAAAGAGAGCAAGTGTGTCTTCATCACTATCACCATCACCTAAACAGCGAGATCATCTTCTGTAGCAGTTTGTCCGATTGGGTGAGCGGGCTCAAGTCCATATATAAGAGCACTGAATTGTTTAATCCAATATCTCAGATGGAAAGTTGTTAAAGATCTGAGCACTAGCATATAACTAAAAATTCTGGAATACAATAACTTGAGTGTACTGGATTGCTGTTAGTTGTAAGCTTGCCACAAAGTCAGTGATCACTGTGAAGGTTTCTATCTACTACAGTAAAGTTGTTCACTGCATCTTCTGTGCCATACTTGGAGGATCTGGGGCTACAGTTGTTTACTAGGTACCTAGCATTCAAATTAAAAGAGTCAGAAGGACACAATAATGGGATCAGGAAGGCACAGTACAGGTTCCAGGATGCTGCCTGGGACACAGCCATCCTGAGACAGCTTAAAAAAAGTGTGACTGTTCCAGCATATCTGGGACAGTTGGCCAGTACAATGTAATGTAAGATTATCATGGGGCCCCCAAGCACCTGAGGCCCCTGGGTTTTGCTCAGGGGTGCCCATACATTAAGATAGCCCTGCACTCAACCCTACCTTCAACCAAAACCTTTTTTTACAGGAAATTTGTGAGATTACAGTGACTACACAAAGCTGACCTTGCTGTTAAGTTATGGGGAAAAACTGCCCAGCTCCAGAGTGAGCCTGCCTGATTACAGAGAATATCTGCTCACTTCTGGAGGAAGCCTGCCCAATTCCAGAGTGAGCCTGCCTGATTACAGAGAATATCTGCTCACTTCTGGAGGAAGCCTGCCCAGTTCCAGAGTGAGCCTGCCTGATTACAGAGAATATCTGCTCACTTCTGTAAGAAGCCTGTCCAGTTCCAGAGTGAACCTGCCCAATCTCAGGGCAAGACTGCTAAGTTGCAGAGTAAGCGTTACCAGTTGCAGAAAAAGACTTACCATTTCCAGAGTAAGCCTGACCCATTACAAGGAAAGTCTTCCCAGTTCTAGCATTAGCCCGTTAGTTACATAAGAAGACTGCCCTGTTCCAAAGTGAACCTGCCCAGTCACAGGACAAGACTGCTAAGTTCCAGAGTAAGCATTCCCAGTTGCAGAGAAAGAATGCCCATTTCAAGAGTGAGCCTGACCCATTACAAGGAAAGTCTTCCCAGTTCTAGCATCAGCCCGTTAGTTACAGAAGATGACTGCCATGTTCCAGAGTGAACCTGCCCAGTCACAGGACAAGACTGATAAGTTCCAGAGTAAGCATTCCCAGTGGCAGAAAAAGAATGCTGCTTTCTAGAATGAGCCTGACCCATTACAAGGAAAGTATGCTCAGTTCCAGCATCAGCCCATTAGTTACAGAAGAAGACTTCCCAGTTCCAGAGTGAGCCTGCCTGGTTACACAGAAAGTCTGACCAGTTCCAGAAAGTGAATGCAGAATTGCAGAGAAAGGCTGCCCAGTTTCAGGGAATGACTGTCCATTTTCCAGAGTAAGCCTGCCTACTTACAGTGCAAGACTGGCCAACCAACCTCTTGCTCTATAATATGGGGTTTATTTACTAAAGCTTGAAAGTGCAAAATTTGGTGCAGCTCCACACAGAAACCAATCAGCTTCAATGTTTTAGTGTCAAAGCTTGAGGTTAGAAGCTGATTGGCTAGCATGCAAAGCTGCACACGTTTTTGCACTCTCCAGCTTTAGTAAATCAAACCCATGTGTCTATGCAGGTGAAAGAGGATGATGGTAGAACTCATTAACATATATGTTCATACATTCAGGTTCAAAGCCATTGAGAATATACATACTAGGTAACCAAAGCACATACTGTACGCAGCAGGTTGGCAAGGTAAAAACAATGAATGCCAGAATAAAGATATTCATCTGATATGCATATTCCTTTCGAGATATTTAGAAAGCACAATGTTCATCTGTGACTGAAATGTACCTTTAATTATATCGGCCAATATACCAACTTAAAACAGGCCTTATCGGTAAATAATCAAAATTTTAACGGATTAAAAAAAAAAATCTCTTTTTGATTTTTACAATTGAATTTAAAATCCGATTTCAGAATATCTCCACAATAATTCCTCAAGGGTAAGATATAAAAGCAGACTGGAGATTCAGTTGAACCATGTTTCAGAATGAATCAGCTTTCAAATATTTTTTTTCTCTTTCTCATTTCATTCGCATAATTGCTTTCCTATATCAGGTAACCTTTAGAAGATATGTTTAAGAATTAGTCACTGCGGTAGTAAAAAAAAAAAAAAAAAAGCAACATCCTGTCTCTCTGAGCGTTAACCCCTACTGTTTTGATTATGTCATAATTCACTTTAAATAATGTAAACAGCACAGGGACCCTTGTTAAACGTAAAGCCATCACAAGCCTGCGCAGATGTAGCTTAGCATATAATATAAAGTACCTTAGTAGAGGTTACCGCCAGTCAAAACTGTAAGAATGATCAGTTAATACATAGATACAAGTTGAAGTTATGCCTGACCCTGTCCAAAATTAGGGAGAAAAAACAAAATTTATAACCTTAGATGCGTGTGCAAGTCTGTACCTGAAGCCACCAACCGGACTCTTTCAGGACTGCCCTTTTGAGTTTACTGACCCTTTAAAGCCCAACTGATCTTTCAATTTAAAGTGCATTTAACCCAAAACCAAAAATGAAATAGATTGCAGTTTACTAGTTCTTAGTGTGGTAGCTGCATTAGGTTGTGTTACCTGGTAATCCTGCAACTACACTATATTGTCAAAAGTCATCCCAGTCTTAGTCTGTAGGGTTCACTATGGAGTTGGCCCACCCTTTGCAGCTATAACAGCTTCAACTCTTCTGGGAAGGCTGTCCACAAGGTTTAGGAGTGTCTATGGGAACGTTTGACCATTCTTCCAGAAAAGCATTTGTAAGATCAGGCACTTATGTTGGATGAGAAGGCCTGGCTCTCAAAATACACTCTAATTCATCCCAAAGGTGTTCTATCAGGTTGAGGTCAGGACTCCATGCAGGTCAGTCAAGTTCCTCCACCCCAAACTTGCTCATTCATGTCTTTATCGAGCTTGCTTTGTGCATTGGTCCAAATCATTTGATGGAGGGGGGATTATGGCGTGGGGTTGTTTTCCTGAGGTTGAGCTTGGCCCTTTAGTTCCATTGAAGGGAACTCGTAAGGCGTCAGCATACCAAGACATTTTGTATGATTTCATGCTCCCAACTTTTTGGGAACAGTTTAGGGATGGCCCCTTCCTGGTCCAGCATGACTGCACACCAGTGCACAAAGCACGGTCCATAAAGACATGGATGAGTGAGTTTGGGATGGAGGAACTTGACTGACCTGAACAAAGTCCTGATCTCAACCCGATAGAACACCTTTGGGATGAATTAGAGCGGAGACTGAGAGCCAGGCCTTCTTGTCTTGCCTGACCTCACAAATGCGTTTCTGGAAGAATGGTTAAGCATCCCCATAGACACTCCTAAACCTTGTGGACAGCCTTCCCAGAAGAGTTGATGCTGTTATAGCTGCTAAGGGTGGGCCAACTCAATATTGAACCCTATGGACTAAGACTGGGATGCCATGCTATGTGCGTGTAAAGGCAGGCATATCAGTACTTTTGGTAATATACTGTAAATAGGATATTTCTGTCAGTTTAAGTGGTATTAAACCCAAAACCAAAAATATAATTGTTGGAATACAGAATTGTATTTTGTGCAACAACTACTGCAGATCCTATTAAAGTTCATGTGCGTGTAAAGCAAGCTTCCCAATACTTTTGACAATATAGTGTAACTGTCATGTGCCTGGTAGAGGTCAATCTGATAAAATGTCTCTCCTTTGCACCTCTGGTCCTGTTTTTACCCCCAGATTGATGACAGGGTATGACAGGACACGGAGTGGCATGGGTGCCTTTAGAAGAAAGTCCTGGCCAGCAGAATAACTTGAATAGTTCGGCAGTGGAGGACAGATTCAGGAGATGGAAGTGTAAACAGGAGCCAAGTTGAGGTCAGTATCATCCAAGCAAGGGACAAGCCAAAATGATAAACAGGATGCAGAATCAAGGAACAAGCCAGAGGTCTGGTATCAGAGGGATCAAGATCATGTGATGTCAGAAGGCAAGGTCTAGTAATAGGTCACAGGAACTGATGACCACTCAGCAATGATCTTGAGCTTTGCAGTGCTTTAAATAAGCCACTGGGCGCCAAAAATCCATTCAATATGTGCAGTTGTTCAAGCAAGAACACAAACTCAGTTTTCTTGACAATAACACAGTTCCACAGTCCTGTCCCTGAGTGGCCATGTCACTCCTCCACTGTATCTATGGAGGGAGTGATAGTTGTCACCCTGTGCTGCTCTCCTGATATGGACTGCAAACATGTCTGTGTTTCTTCATCCCCATTACATGGGGGGCAGGGTAATTGATAGATTGCAGAAAATAGATAGGAAGAAATTATGAAGTCAGGAAGTCACAAGAATACTCAATTTCCTGCAAGATCAACAGGTATTTTCTGCATTTGCTGAAAATGTTCTTAGCTTGAAAAAAACTAAGGCAGACAACACATCTAAGGACTGCATACTACAATATACTGCATAGCATAGCTGCTCATTATGTTACTCCAGAGATAAATCAATAATTCTCCTATTCTAAAAGTCTCTGGTGAGGCCGCACCTGGAGTATGCCGTCCAAATCTGGGCTCCAATTCTCAGGAAGGATGTCCTGGAACTGGAAAGTGTTCAGAGAAGGGCAACAAAGCTAATTAAGGGACTGGAGAACCTTAGTTATAAAGGAAAGATTACAAACACTGAACTTACTCTCTCTGGAGAAGAGACGCTGGAGAGGGGATATGATTTCAATGTTCAAATACTGTACTGGTGACCCCACAATAGGGACAAAACTCTTCCACGCAAGGGAGCACAAAAAGACACGCGGCCATTCACTAAAATTAAAAGAGAAGGGGTTTAACCTCAAAATGCGTAGTCACACTTTTATTACATCAAACCACTGGGCCAACAGGCACCTCATCCCTAGAAACACACAAATGATAAACACGGATACATTTATTTAAAAAGCATTTTTATTTTAATATCTCATATAATTTTTTTTTTGTGCTGCATAGAAGCCTATACAGTCTCATTCATTAATTATGTCCCTGCTCTAGAACTTGCATATAGCCTCTTTTTTGCTGAGGAAGCGATTAGCGAAACATGTAGAACCACGGGGCATCTATAGCAAGTTCTCAAACAATCTCAACAGTTCTGTATGTATGTATGGTGATGACCAACGTGTATCCCATCAGGGACATAATTAATGAATGAGACTGTATAGGCTTCTATGCAGCACAATAAAAATGCTTTTTTAATAAATGTATCTGTGTTTATCATTTGTGGCACCATAAAAATCCCATCCTTCTTCAAAAATTGTATTGCTTAAAATGCATAGAGTGTTCTTTACGGTAAGAACAGTGAGGATGTGGAATTCTCTTCCACGAGCAGTGGTTTCAGCTGGGAGCATAGATAATTTCAAAAAATTATTAGATGGGCACCTAAGGGACCACAACGTTGAGGAATATACAATGTAATATTGACATAAAACCACACACATAGGTTGGACGTGATGGACTTGTGTCTTTATTCAACCTCGCAAACGATGTAACTATGTAACATCAACCCTGTATTTGCAAGAAGCTTCAGTAAAAGTTACTAAATGCCTTTTGAAGGTCTGAAGTCTCCCAAAGGGGTGCATGTATGGTAGGTGTATCAAAAGAACAGGTCTTACATCTGGAGAAGTGTGCTACCAAGGTCTACAAGTGGAGAACGCTGCAAGTGAACATCTAAGTGCCGTTGCGATTAGTAACCTTTAGTGTGTTGGTGCTTAAGCTGCCATCTGGCAAGTTCAGTGAGAATGGCAGAGATGACGCTGTGCTCTGGTAGCAAGGGATTAACTGATGTGACCTCCTCCCTGGTGCCTGGTGCCCTTGCGTGCCTGGAACTGGACCAGTGTCACGGAGCCCCTATGAATCTAGCCGTATGTCACAGGGAGAGTGTGCGAGGGCATCCTCAACAGTATGCCACTGGGTGTGATGTGACATCAAAGCTGGGCAGGATATGGGCTCCATATTATCCACTCACAAGTGCTGAACCATGTAAGGTAGACAGTGTACAGTTACACTAATGTAATGTCTCTGTAAGGTAAATGAGACATGAAGAGTTAATTGTGCCACAAAGTGTGCTCGCCCCTAAGTGGGAGATGCCGCCTTAATGTAGATTTCTCATGACCGCAGCCTTTGCCTGCATAGTTGAGCATTAGCGATCAAAGTTCCCCTTTTTGGGTGATAAGCCCCGCCTACAAGCTGTCAGGGCTGCTTACAATGGTCAGCTTTTATTCATGTGGTTTTACCCTTTTTTTCCTGTTGCTGTAATTATACATGTGTGGTTCATTTTGTTCCCAATTTCCAAATTACAATAGTAACAAATTTAAATGAATCTGAAAAACTTCGGACAAAATACGAATTCAAATCAATTTCAATTCGGATACTTTTCTAATTCTAATATTTTTCTAATTTGAATAGTTTTTTAATTTAAATAGTTTTTGAATCAAGTTTGAATTTCCGAAGAGAATAAAGCAGATTAGAAAATAAAAGAATAGAATAGAAAAGAACATTAATTGAATAAAAAAGAATATAATATGAAAAAATGGAAAAGAAAATAAAGGGATAGAATAGAAAAGAATAAAGTAAAACAGAACAAAATAGGATAGAAAATATAAGAACAGAATAGAATAGAAAATAGGTAAGTGTGCCAAAAAGTACCAACATGCTGAGCAAACTTGGACATCTGTCAAAAGCTCTTGAGGAGGTTCACATTTTTATTTACTTATTTTTTAAAACGTTTTTTGACACTTCTTTCATTCTAGATGAGAATTATGTGTTTGTTTTCCACAACCACTTTTGACACATATGTCATGCATCCCAAGAGGCCACGGGATACTGTTATGCACATGCGCTACACCACATCATCGGGGGGCTTTTCTTGGTTTTCCCTGCTGGCCTCCTGATGATGCACTGTAACACGTGTGCATCATCAAGGGGCGAGCTACAAGAACCTGGATGAGACAGCTGGTCCCTGACATAAAAATGAGATGGCTGGGTGTGTAGCGGCAGAGCAGCGGATCCCTACAGGATACCACTGGATCTCTGGGCATTTAAGTATGTTATGCAGACTATGTTTTATGCAGAACCCAGATATGATTAGAGGGGTAAAAAAAAAATATTGGGGAGTGAAGCTCTTCTTTAATACTTCATGTCCATCTAAGACTACAGGGTTGGACTACTAGGGTGACAACACTGCTTCCCAGTTTCTCTGAAGAACAAACAGCGTTGTCACCCTGGCAAAGGAAGTTGAAAAATAAGGGAACACTGGAGGGATCAACAGGTAATAAAACTATATTAAAGGGAGAGACTAAAGCCTCGTACACACCAGCCGATGGTTGGTCAACCGAACGTCTAACTTTTTCCCAAATTGGGCGACGGCGGCTTGGTCTAGCATATTAACGTGAAGCAAGTAATCGGCCAACAAAGCTGAACGTAGCGACGTGTTCCGAGTGTATAACAAGGAAGTTCAGGTGAATGCGATTTGTGAATTACGAACACGGGTTACACGACCGAACACTTCCTGGATTCCGAGCATGCGTGTTTGTACTTCCAACTGTGGGTTGGTCAACTTTTGTACACACGAGCCGACAATCGGTCAACTCCTTGTTGGCCAGCACAAGTTTTCTATTCTCGTCGTCCAACTTCTGTTGGATGACGATTGGAAATCGGCTGTAGAATCGTGCATACACACGATCGGATTATCGCCCAACAGGCTATTGGATGACCATTGTTGACCAACCATCGGACCGCGTGTACAGGCCAAAAGCTGCGTTGTTAATGCAAGTGACAGGGGGGTTGATTTACTAAAGGCAAATAGACTATGCACTTTGCAAAGCTTAGTAAATGAGGTACAGGTTCACTTTGCAAAGACTACCCAATCATGCAAGGAAAATTTTTAAAAAAGCATTTTTGCTTGCACATGATTGGATGATGAAAGTCAGCAAAGCTTCTGCTCATTTACTAAGTTCTGGATCAACTTCCCTTGCATAGTGCACAGTCTCCAACCCCATATCATTATATAAATCATTTAAATTTTGCTCATAGTTACACTTTAATTCTCTACCCTGTCTTAGAAGAATGAATATCAGCTGGACTCTAGCTGCCCTTGGCAACAAAATGTTCTCCTATTTCTTTTTACACAAGGCATAAATTCTTAAAATTATAGCAATTTTTTTTTTTGCTCTTTTATTGTCTAGAATGTTCTTCTGTCAGTATGCAAAATTGGATTTTATGAAGTGACCAAAAATAGCTTTATGACAGATGCACAGCCAAAACAGCAGAGAAAATATTGGTCTGTTCTGTAACCTTTGTTGTATAGGGAGAAAAGGGCAACATAGTAATTGGATGACTAAACAAATGACTGTGAGTGTATGGTTTACGTGGCTTAGCGAGGGAAAAAGATATGAAATATGACATTACTCACCAGAATATGAAAGGAACATTGCTCATCTACCTTGATTGCTTTCCAGTATAAGATTCCGCTAGACAGAATTTTAGTTTTGTGTCTGTCGACTTTAGTACATTATTGTTTTTCAATGAAAATGTCACATTTCTAAGTCTTGGTTCGATATAATTGTGCATTCCACAATTCTGTAATGATCTGTAACTGCTCATAGGATCATTATTGAGTGGAAAGGCTCATGGTTGGAATTAGAGCATATGCCAGGAGAATGCTAGTGCAGGTATTAGGTGCAAATATTCTAAGTGCAAAAACATTGATAATTCAGCTAATAGATAATGCGCTTTGTTAACCAAAGGAAGGCAGTAAAATCAACCTGATTTTGAATTTGGGTAGTACTGAAAGAAGAACTGCAGTCTGCTTGCATAATTTGTAATAAAAACATTTTTGCCATATGGAAGCTTCCCTCCAACCACTTTGCATATTATTTTATATACAGTATACTGGGATTCTGTACTTGCCAAATATGCTGTAGAAATCTCCCTCCACTAAGTCTGGCTGCGTCCATTTTAAATGTGGGCAGCTGAAGCTGCTGCCTGTTCACTTTCTGGATTTACACAGACACACAGAGGCACACCTCCAGCTCTGCAGCTTTCATTGGCCCTCGTATGACTCACCCCCCCCCCCTCAATTCCTGGCAAACTCTCACGAGAGAGAGAGAGCTGTGCATGATGTCAAAGGCCTAGGCTTTTTACCAGACAAGAAACAGGAAGTGAACTAAGGTATCTACTGGCAGAAAAAAAATGTTTTAATATCCAAAGTTAAAACAACAAGGGCAGAGGATTTAATAGATGGAAAGATGAAAAAATTACAGAAGTTCCGCTTGAAAGTCACTATTGGAAAAAAAATTGTCATTTATACCTGTAATAATGGTATTGTTCTACCTGGGATCCGTCCTTGGCATATGGAGGCCAGCTGGCTGCAGGAGGAATATATCAAAATTAAATGTACACAGGCTATCAGCTTCTTTTGGGAGGAAAGTGGACATACGGGATCTAACCTACTTCAATGGGAAGCTTTTAAGGCCACTATGCGGGGGGTGTTTATGTCTGAGGTCCAAGGGTTTAGGCAGCAGTTGGCCTCCTCAGTGAAAGATAAGGAGGTAGCGGTGACACTGGCTGAGGCAGAGTATGTCCGAGACCTGACTCCAGCGAGACTGCAGACGTTACAGGGGATGACGCGCGACTACCGCTCTATTCTGACAGACCAAATCACTAAACTTTTATGCTGGCGCAAAGGAGACATATTTTTGAGTATGGGGATAAGAATAGTCTGCTTCTGGCGTATTTAGCCAGACCTGATTATGTCCCGATGTATATCTGTAGTATCTCTGATGGGTCTAATTCTGAACTTTGATATCCTTAACGTTTTTACCCACTTTTATAGAGAACTTATGAGTCGTGTGCCTCTCCGGGGGGCGATGCATTAAGGACCTACCTGGCAAATATTGACCTCCTGGTTCTGACCGAGGAGGATAGGGATCTACTTGAGACAGATATTACTATGGAGGAAGTGGTGGCTGTCTTTTGCCCCCCGAAAATCTCCAGGGCTTGATGGTCTCCCCTTGGAGTGGTATGAAACGTTTAAGGGTAGTATAGCCCCCCGTCTGTTAGGAGTCTTTAAATCGGCTAGATCGGACAGTGTGTTGCCCCCCTCTATGAGGGAGGCATTGGTGGTCCTGATCCCGAAGGGAAGGAAGGACCCTAGGTAGTGTGACTCATACCGCCCGATCTCGCTAGAGTTGTGGCCTCGTTGGACACCAAGAAGGCCTTTGATTCAGTGGAGTGGTCCTATCTATTTCAGGTACTTGAATCCTATGGTCTAGGACCTGTCTTCATTTCCTGGGTGTGGCTCCTTTACACTGAACCGACGGTCAGGTTACGGGTAAATGGCATCATCTCAGAGCCTTTCCAAATTTTCCAGGGCACAAGGCAGGGGTGCCCTTTATTACCCCTCCTTTTTGCTCTTGCCATAGAGCCCCTGGCAGCTAAACTGAAGGCATGTGATACCTTTTCCGGCCTTCGGGTGGGACAGTTGGAGGAACGTGTTTCCTTATAGGCAGACGGCACATTGTTGTACCTGCAGGACCCGGGGCCCTCGCTCTCTGCGGCATTTGGACTGATCCAGGTATTTGGAGACTACTCTGGTTTCCGAATTAACTGGGCACTACCTGCCTAGAGTTTGCATGTTCTCCCTGTGCCTGCTGGGTTTCCTTCAGGTACTCCGGTTTCCTCCCACACTCCAAAGACATGCCAATAGGTTAATTGGATCCTGTCTGAAGTGGACCTACTATGTATATGTATGAATGTGAGTTAGGGACCTTAGATTGTAAGCTCATTGAGGGCAGGGACTGATGTGAATGTACAATGTATATGTAGAGCGCTGCGTACATTGCACTATATAAGTACCTGAAATAAATAAATTCATGTAGGAGATCAAACCCTGGGAATTTGATATCTTACTGAGGACCTCTCTACTAATGCATTGTTGAGCTGTATATGTTATGGGTCCACTTACAAGGTAAGCGTGTATTTCACCTGGTGACGGAACACCATAGGGGTCTCTCTTCAGGAGAGCCTCCTGCCCAGTACGAGGTTGACTTTGGCTGATCATGAGGAACAGGATTCGCAGGGCCTTTTGGCTAAGTGGGCCTGAGTGTGCCTTACCCCTGTCGGGAGTCTTGAGGTTCAGGGAAGGACCCTTACTCTTTGAGAGGGGACCATTTGACACAATCTTGCGCACTTTTGTGTTGGTGTCCAGATGCACTCATTTGGTTCACTATCATGTTTGTTTTTGCGCACTGCGGGCTGTAAATGGAAAAAAAAATAATGGTATGTATTTTTTCCACATTTATATTCAGACCAAGATGCATAAAATAATCTTTGTAAAACCAAACCCAAGCCAACCACAGAAAGGCCATGAACATGCATGATCAGATTGGCAGAGCCAATGGAACATACTTGAGGGGGATTCAATATGGCAACCTCAGAGCTGGTTTATCACAGGGGAAAACAATAGTGGCCAGTCAGGAAACTTTGGATGGATGACCTACACCTGCCCCTTAAAGTGATTATAAAAAATCAACTTGTAAAACAACCCATTCAGTTTAAAATAGAAATGAAAGGCAAAACATTTGTGTATAGATATAAAAACATTATAAATACATTTTTCCCTTTTTATAGGTGATCACATTCCCTCTGTTCTCAGCTGCATAAGAGCAGGGGGGAAGGGGGCAACAGTACACTGATCTTCCCAGTGAAAGCCTGTGCAGGGGAGGGGGGTGTTAAGACAAGTCTGATCATTGGAGGAGAGCAGGCTGAGTTTCCAGCACAGCTAGAGAACTGACCATGGTGTTTTCTCCTGCTTAGTGTGGTCAGTTTTTAATAGAACCGCAGAGGCATTGGCAGGAACACCAGGGATTTCACACAAAGGAAGAAATGCATTATAAAGAGAGCAGGATACTTACAAGTACACGGTACAGCAGGCACATATAACGAATATGAAATTTTTGGTTTATATACTCTTTAAAGAATGAGCTAGTGGTTGTCTAAAGAATGTTTACAGATCTAACACTGTTTCCAACTATATTTCAGTTGAGCAAAAGCCATCTTATATCTATAGGTGCCTTAAAATAAACCTGTGCTTTGGGCAAAATACCGGGCAAAACAACAGTCATTTAATTGTCCCCTCCCTATCTCCTCTATTGCATTTACTTTCCTTTTCTTTGCTCCCCCCACTGCCTCACCAGAATTTAGACAATAAGCCCAGTGTAAGCACCAACCAAATCAACTTGGAACCACCCTATACCTAGAGGTACCAAGTCTGCCACTTTGTTCCAGGTGGCTTAGCAGAGCAGCATGGAAGTGAACCAAAGGTGAGTATAAAGCAATAGGAGGGGCAGCAAGTAAGTGAACCTACTTGGCCTAGGTTCATTTTAAGGCAAACTTAATTGATCAACAGTCAATAAAGAGACACTGTCACTATGCCTATAAAGAACAAGGGGACGGTGCCCCTTACCTTACTTGTACTCACCTAAAGCTCTTTGTGGGTATGGAGGAGAATGTGGTCTTCTCACCTAAAAGGGTGCACAGGCCTAGCAGCTAGTCACTAGGCACAAGCACTGTCACCTAACCATCACTGCTTCCATTGGTCATTAACACAGCCAAACTTAGCACTGGCTTCAGAGAAGCAAGGATTGGTGAGGGTGTCCAGGTAGGGTGAATATAAGGGGATCAAAGGAACCCCTTTCAGGGTCTCTGTCATGCTGCCCTGCATGGCCAAGATGACAGAATCTCTTTATGTTAGACTGATGTCAGACAGGTGATTCTGACGCTAGAGACAAATCACCAGTGGCAGGATCACTAAAGAGTAGCTGCAGCTGCTGAAAGCATTTCCAACACATACCTTTGACAGAAGTCGATCAAATGATTTGTTGTCTGTCTAGGTTGAGTCTCAGTTGAACTGTCCAAATTTAGATCAGTGTATTGAAAGCTTTAGCAATGTCTGCAGCTCTCAACTCCCTAACAATTGCTCCCCTGTCTTCCTGATCTACCACGTTAGCTTAGAGAAATACCCAGTGCATGTGATGTGATCTCTTACTCCCCACAATGCAGTGCTCACTGCCTAAAGATGGCCATACATGGACCCAATTTCAGCCAATTACTGCTAAATATACTGAAATTAACTCTGTAGGTGGCCTTATTGGCACCAGCTAGCTTGACAAAAGTCAAAAATTCTTGGCCAAGTAGCACCTGCAGCCAATCAACCCAGTCACTGTTTGGGTATTCCGACAGCCGGCTATCAGATTACAATAGTTATTAAGGATGCGTGGCTGCAGCAATCAGGGAATGTCTCATTGCCTCTGATTAGCGCAGTGCCGGGTTCACTTCCTGGCAGGCTCGGGTAAGTGCATTTGCGAACACGCCCGAGCCCATCCTTAATAGTTATCACTGCCGGTTTGTCCATCTGTGCTGTTTAGTTTTGTTTGGATGGGAGAAAGAAGTGATTTGACTAGGGGGGATAGAGTGATTATCGCAAGCTTAAAGGGTTAGTTCACCTTTACCAAAAAATTACCTATGCAGCTAGCCTGTAGATTAAAATAAACTATTCAGGTATGGCTAAAGTTGGATAATGCCTTTGCTATAGATGTAGGCCATTTACACTATATTACCAAAAGTATTGGTACACCTGCCTTTACACGCACATGAACTTTAATGCCATCCCAGTCAAAGCAAGGTCCATAACGACATGGATGAACAAGTTAGGGATAAATTAGAGCAGAGACTGCGAGCCAGGCCTTCTCATCCACATTAGTGCCTGACTTCACAAATGCACTCCTGGAAGAATGATCAAACATTCCCATAGACACACTCCTAAACCTTGTGGACAGGCTTCCCAGAAGAGTTGAAGCTATTATAACTGCAACGGGTGGGCCAACTCAATATTGAACCCTACGGACTAAGGCTGGGATACCATTAAAGTTCATGTGTGTGTAAAGGCAGGCGTCCCAATACTTTTGGTAATATAGTGTGTCAGGAAACAATCACTGCCCCTGGAATTTGGATGTGTAAGCCTGTGCGTGGGCGCACATAGCGTATGCGCGCGCCTGTTCGCATGTGCACACGCACTGGCGCCCAAATGGCCCATTTAAGCGGACAGCACTATGCAGCCAGTCCTGTCCGTTCTACAGCGTTCCCGTACCCGCGACCCCCTGTGATCTGTTCAAGTGAGCTTCCTGTTATCTGTGACCCGGCTATCCTTTGACCTGCTTGTTATCTGCCTGCACCGACCCTGGCTTGCCCACGACCACATCTTTGCTTGACCACTGTGTACTTCTGCTGCCCGCCTGTTGCCAACCCTGCCTGTACCCGACCATCCAACTGCCTGCTCCTTCTGTATTGTACCGCCAGCCTGCTACTGACCGAGCCTGCATCACCACTCTTCAGTCTGCACGAGTGCTTCAGCGGACATTCACCTACCGCCCGTGACCCAGTCCAACCCTTGTGCCATCCTGCACTCCTTAGTCACCTGTCTGCTCTACCAGGGGCTCCTGAATCAGGATAGTAAGAGAGGTTGTCCACTGCATAAGCAAGACTCTACCACCAGGTACATGACATAGTTTATGTATCTCCTAAAACCTGGCCAAAAACACCTACAGGTGGCATCACTGGGATGTTGCTTAGACATTCCCAGCTGTTACTGCTCACCTGCATCATCACAGGAGCGAGCCCTCAAACCCTTGCACATGTATGGTCCATCTCCTCTGTTTCAGCATCGCTGAGCTCGGAGCTGTTGAAACAAGGGAGAGAGAGTGTATACAAGGTGATTTGATATGGTTCAAGTGTGTATTGAAGTGTTATGGTATTGAACTGTTCTAACAACAAGGCAGGACAGGATGATGCCATCCCTACAAGTTTTTCAGCCAGACCTCGGGACTTATGTAAATGGCCTACACCTATAGCAAGGGCATTATTTAACTTCAAAGTCAAAGCTGCACAGTTTGTTTTTAGCTGCAGATGCCCCTTACCTGCATAGGCAGTTTTCTTTTAAAGGTGAACCGACCCTTTAAGTGGCCATTCATGATTTCAAGATTCTATGATAGTGGACTAGGACATCAGCGAGCATGTAGAAGGTAATCAACCAATGATACTGCTTCCTATAAAGCAAACTTGTGACCTCGCCAAGTACTGACAAAGTACAGGTTCACTTTAAGGCAACCATAACATATTAATAAAGACAGAGGATATACAGAAATATATTAGTTCAAAAGACAAGGAAAAAGGAACTCAGTAAAAAAATGAACATTTTTATTTTCACTTTATTCATGATCTGATATTGAAGTAACAAATAGCAAGATAAAACCCAGTCAGGTCAATAATTTAAAGACTATGCTGAAAATAATTGGTAAGCAGACCTGGGAATGCAGTTTTAATAATGTTTTGCCACAACAACCAATAAATTAACAATCCATCCAATGAGAACATAGAGCTTCTAGTCAGGAGGGCAGGGCCTTCTTGATAAGATCTTAATAAGCCGTCTTCAAAGATGTACCAGGGGATTCCATTTTGTCTCCTTTCGCTGCTCTTATATTAACAGTATATGTTACCGTTTTATTGTACGTTCCTTTGTTTATTATGTTTTTCCTCTGTACTGGTAGAAGGTAGAAGGAAAATGTAATAACAGCGCGGTGATAGAGCAGCAGCAGCAGTAGAGAGGAAGTAGGACATGGTGCTCTAATGAGATTCTTAAAGTGGGTCAGATAACAGATAAGAATCCAGAGAAAGGAAAGACGAGCTTTGAGCCCCTTCTTAAAGCTGAGTCCAGGCGCGTGATCTGAAATAGATTACAGATGTTACAAATCTGATTTTAAAAGAAGAAGAAAAATAGAGGGTTAAAATCAATTCCAGGGAACGAGCAAAACCAATCAGCGAACTGCTAATGATATGCAGGAAAAAACGCAACCATGTGGAAAGCTAACCATTCCTGCGAATCAGACGAAATTCAAGTGGTAGGTACCCCTGCCAACACCACCAGGTTTGACCAACTTGAAGGTGCCTGATGGAAAAAATGGTGACTGCAGCCAATCATCTACTGACTGTCAGATTATGGTAGCCATAGGAAGGTGGAAAAATAGCACTAGACCCTTAAAACAGAACTAAACTGTATCTGAGCCGCACAAACTGAATATGCTATTTAATTATTTTACGAAATACTTTTTAACCACTTACCACCCACCCACAGTACATTTATTGCAGCAGCTGCAGGCTAAGCGACGCAGCGGCACAATCCCACGACCACTGTATCCACCGGATCATGGTGCTCAGTAACCGGGCAGGGTATCATGTCCAATCATATGATTACTGTGACCGCTTGGGTGCTTCTGCCAAATAGTGCCTCCTGCCCTCCAAACCCTGCCAGCAGACCGAGAGCTAATACCAGCCCTTTCACCCCAAGCATCGTACATAGACAAGATGTTGAGGTAAAAACAAAGGAACGACTCCTTATTAAAACTCAGACAAATACTTTATACCCCACAGGAGGACATTCACCTCTTGAGGATATTAGCATAACAATGCAAACTTCAAACACCTATCCAGTAACAATAAACAGCTAACAACTAACAGTGATCTTAAAGCAAAGTTCCGGCCAAAATATGACTTTTAAGATAAAAATACCCCTAGAATACTCATGCCTTATGCAATGTAACAAAGGTGTGATGTAAACTATGCCCAGTTTTCTATTTGTGCAGCATTGTTTTCTTACTTTGTGAAGTTTCTGTATACCGGGCATCTCCACTGTGGGCATCTGAAGCCATAGTGTCCTTCCTCCTGGTTTCCGAGCCTGCTGGCTACCCAGCATGCACCTGCCGATCTCGCACATGTGCAGTGCGGGGCAATCTTGATCAGCTTGACATGGCACAGCCATGCCAAGCTGACCAAGATTTTCCATAGACGCTGTAACGTTATGTGAGGAGCAGTAGTGGACGGGTGCTATTTGTTACCCCACATACGTTCATTTTGAAGGGACCAGGTTGGAATCCCGTCCAGGTGTTACCAGCCACCTTGGCAGGGCTGGTTCCGGCCTGGAGCTTCTGGTCCACCCAAATCCCTTTCCAGTTGGATATAACGACCAGGAAGAGATCTCACAGGAGCTCACCCTGAGTCTCAGTGTGATAAAAACTGAGAGAGCTACAAATGGAGAGCTGGCTGCTCTAAAGACTGCAAAAGAAAAGGTTTGCATTTGTTTGTTATGAGGTGTCAGGGACAACCCCCCACATCATATAGAGAGGTATCCTGCTGTGTATTAGTTTAGTGCCGGACAGCAAGGTATTGTTTTTGCTATTTTGTTTGTTTTATAATTTGCAAACCTTTTACCCAATAAAACTGGCAACCCGATAGATTTTTAGAAAGCTTGCCTGCACGCTGCCTTCTTCCCAGGAAAGGTGATACCCATGGGTTCATCTCCCACAACGCCAATGTTAAATGTTACTGGAGCCGTGCCATGCCACGCTGACCAAGATTTTGCATAGACGCCAATGTTAAATGTAATGGAAACAGTGCCATGTCAAGTTGACCAAGATCTCCCAGGAGCCAATGCAAAACCTGAAAAGGTGTACGGCGCCGCGGCCCCTAAAGGAGGAAGTGAAAATAGATATAGGCATAAATCAGGTAAGTGAATAGAAAAAAAAATTGCCAATTCATTTTAAGGATGAACATTAGTGCTGCATGGTGAGGAGTGAAAATGTGGTGGAACTCCACTTTAATTAAACAGCAAGCTAATTAACAACTAGTCACCTAGATTCATCAAGGATCCCAGCCAGTCCAACAATAGTCTACAACAGTTTCATTTTAGAGATAAAACTCATACAATGTTCCAGCAGTTTGAAAAAGTGGAATTAATTTACCTTCATAGATTTATGAGAGATATTGTTGATAAATAATTATCTCCCAAGCGGAGGAGCCTCTCCAATCCTGTCTGCAGGAGGGCTACCATATTCCCTCTGACAATTAAAGTGGTTGTCAAGGGAGGTGAAAAAAAAAACACCTGCAAGACAAAGGCATAATGAGCATCGCATATTAGCTCATTAAGAAATACTTACCTTAGAACCTTACTTACTTAAATACTTACCTTAGAACGACGCTGTTGCAGCAGTCCTCGAGCACCGCTGTGACCAGCGTCCTGTTAATTGTGTCTTCTTCCGGGATCGCGGGCTCCGGCCAATCACAGTGCGGACTCCAGCGCTGTGATTGGCTGGGGCCACGCTGACATCACTCCCGCGAATGTGCACAGGAGCTGACATTTATGGCACACTTCGTGAAGAAACGGCCCAGTCGGGCTGTTTCTTCACTGTGCATGTGCCGATGACGTTGGCACATGCATTTACACTGTATATCTCCTAAACCGTGCAGGTTTAGGAGATATGCAGGGTACCTACAGGGAAGCCTTATTATAGGCTAACCTGTAGGTTAAAGTAGTTGTCAAGAGTTGACAACCACTTTAACTTGTACAAGATTAATATTACACCTTTCCATCCACTCCAAAAAGGACGCTTTATTGTCCTTATTCAGAGAATTAATCACCTCTCAGCGTTGGTGTCCATCATTAGAAAATGATCTGTTCTCTCCATGAGATCAGAGGCTGAACTGAGCTCTTTACCATGCTCTGACCGGGAGAAGCAGACAAAATCCCCAGTCTCCTCCATGGGCCATAATCAGTAGGTAGCAGGGTAGTTCAAAAGCCCCTGTTCCTGTTCCAAAAGCCCCTGTCCTGGTTGGGTCTGTCACATTTACATATAAGCAAAACAGTCATGAATGGAAGTCATTTATGACAGTTTGCTTACTCTTGTGATGCTATGATTGGCCTACAGCTATTGTGTGGTACCTGGGCCAATCACAGCATCCTGTATTATGTGATTAGCTGTATCACAATAGTAAGCAAGCTGTCAGCAATGGCTGAATAAAAGCCATTCATGACAGTTAAAACTATTGCATATAACAGCGATCATAATTGTTATAACCAATAACAGTGTAAAAAAAATCCCTAATCAACCCCCTCAAGAGAATTACAGTGTCACTATGGTGGCACTGAACTACTCTGATGACGATATATTAAAAAAAAAAAGTTACAGATAGTAAAAAAATAGTTTTAATAAAAAAAATGGAATAAAAAAATGTATTATTTTTTACATACTGTCACCAGTCAGTATTCCTGATCACTGTACATACTGCACTGGTGACAGTATGTAAACAAAAAAAAATTTTTTTTTATTTAATTCCAAAAAATTGTAACAAAAAATTACAACTTCATAAAACTCGCCATGCCACTTACTAAATTTCTTGGACTGTCTATTTTTCAAAAATTGGTAATTTGGGGTGTATTTGAACTGTCCTGGCATTTTAGGGTCTCAAAAAATAAGATAGGCCACCAGAATTGATCAATTTTCAAATATACACTTGTAGTCATTGCCCCCTTGGGGGTTGCTGAAAGTAGTGGTACCACCTGTCACACTGCCCTCAGTCACCTTTTTCCACACATCTGGAGTCACAAGAACAGGCCAGTACTTTGTTTTATTAGATGATTTAACTTGGATAGAGAAAAGGGTAATTATGGGATGCCCATAGGATTAACAGTTCTTTCATGGGACCTTCTATATACACTCCCGGACCTGTATATACACTTCTCCGCTTCCTCCAGCACACTCTTACTTCTCGGTTACTTCCTCTTGCTCTCTCCTGCACAAACTTCTTTGGCCTAGCTGGCACATAGTAAGGCCTGCTCTCAATTAGCACAGCCTCTGAACCACCCTTTGCAGGCAGGGAACGCAGGTCCCCATAGTGTAGAAAAGTTAGTTGAAAGTGCTAGCTAGCCTTGATGGACTACTGCTCCCAGCCCATTCTCTTTCAGACCCTTCCAGCCCTCCTGGCTGCAACGGCCCTCTCCACTGCCACAGTGATACCACAGTCTCACTGGCTCCTGCACCCTTCTCAGACTGTCTCTCACCCTAATTTGCTCTTCCAGCTTCCCAGGGTGTGTATCACTCACCGACACAGTTCCTTTCCTGGAGACCTTCTTGGCAGTACTCCTATCCTTCACTTGCTCTCTCACTTGTGCCTCTGTTCCAGGATCTCACTATCCTCCTGGATGTACTCGAGCCCCAGGCTGAAGTCACCCCCCCCCCCCTGGACTGGGGGCTTCCTCAAGGCCCCGACAGCCTCCGTACTACTCCATCTCTTCCACCCAAACTCTTCTCCCTGGCTGGGTTGACCCCAGGTATTTGAGAGGGCCTGCCCCCTGCCAATCCAGGTTGGGGATTGGTCAGGGCTTCCCAAAACACCTCAGGCAGTAACACCCCTCATCCACACCCTTTCTTTTAGAACCCTCCAGAAGCAAAGGGGAGGTCATCACCTGTGAGTCACCAACCACTCCCAGCCCAGAATCAAAATAATTAGTGGCATGACTAAATTTACCTCACCTATCACAAAAATCTGCTTCTAGCACCTACTTAAAGGTAGAGGTTGTTACATACTATATACCATAGTTTGTAGACTGAATAACAGCCTTTCACAACCTTTTCAATGCAGAGGAACCCTTGAAATAACTTTCCAGTCTCAGGGAACCCCTGCTAAAAATTACTATATCTACAACTCATGATGCATTAATGTGATGGTTACTGGGAAGAATGTTCCTTTACACTTGTGGTCATTGGGAAGAATTACCTCCTTACAGATAATGGGAACTTATCTGCAGAAAGAAATTGCTAATTGCCCAAGGAACCCCTAACAACCTCTGAAGGAACCCTAGGGTTCCATGGGACCCTGGTTCGGAATCCATGCTCTATAACTTTCACACAGGCTAAATAATATACACTGATTTGGGTTATTTTTACCAAAGAAATGCAGCAGACAACATTTTGGCCTAAATTTATAAAGAAAGATTTTTATTTGCAAAATTTCATAACAGAAACGTGGCTATTTTTTAAAAAAAAATTCAATGTTTTTTTACAGCTATGTTCCTCTGTTTTCATGCATTGTTGAGTCGCTTAGCCATGTTTCCATGACCTATTCAGGTAAACATAGGAACTGCGGTGCAGAAAAATTACAGCAAGTGCTCTGGACTGATGAGTAGAGTTGAGCAAACCTCTGGAAGTTCGGGTTCTGCTGGTCCGTCCGAACTTCGGGACAAAGTCCGGGTCCGGACGGAACCCGAACGATCGCATGGACAACGAACCCCATTGAAATCAATGGGGACCCGAACTTTTAGGCACAAAAATAGCTGCAACAAAGTCCTGGAAAGCCCTAGAGGGCTGCAAAAGGAAGTAAAATGGGGGTAAGGGTAGGGCAAGTGCCCTACAAAAAAATGGGGACAGGGAAATAACTTTAAATATTTTTAAAAAAATAAAAACATAAAAAAAGCAAAAATGGAGGTGAATGTGGATCATCTTCAAACTGTGTCTGAAAAGTATTAATTAACGGTAGAAGCCATATAACTGTTCTAAAATCATCTTCAAACTAGGGCAAGTGCCCTACAAATAAATGGGGATAGGGAAAATAAATTAAAATCAAGTAAAAAAACGGGAAGGGGGGTGGATGTGGAGTAGGAGCCTAGAGGTTGACTAGGCCGTGACCGTGGCAGTGTAGGTGGAAGTGGCGGTGGTAGAGGAGTAGGAGGAGGTAGCCAACATGGTTTTTTTTTTGTATTGAGGCCTATTCAAAAAAAGAAGTATATGAATGGCTGTGTGAGTCCGG
>BLSH010227345.1:1215072-1234135 GCA_018402905.1 Glandirana rugosa
GTAGGGGGCATTGTATCAAAATAATGGACAACTAGGATGGCCATCTAGTCGATAAAAAGGTAAAGGTCTCACTGTTCTGACACACAAGAAGTCATTTTTAACACGTCGTCAAGACTGTGGGGTACCTGTTCCATCAGAATTTAGTCGAAATGAGTTGGAACAAATGTACCTCCTTGGGAACTTTATTCGTTACCGTTGTGGGGTACCTATCCCTTAAGAATCTACCTGTAACACCACCTTTCAACACGTACTAGATGAAGATATATAAAACTGTATGGTAAATATACGGAAATTTTATTAATGATCACCAAAATACACTGCTGCACAATTTTTACTGAAGAACACACAGTCTTGTCACTCTGGAAATGGAAAAATAGCTGATCTACCGGTAGGATCAACAGGTAATAAAACTATGTTACGGGGGATGATGAATCAGAGAAACAAATTATACTGTATTAATGCTAGGGACATACTTTATTATATACACTATATTGTTAAAAGTATTGGAACACCTGCCTTTCACGCACATGAACTTTAATGACATCCCAGTCTTTGCCCTCAGGGTTCAATATTGAGTTGGACACGCTTTGCAGCTATAACAGCTTCAATTCTTCTGGGAAGGCTGTCCACAAGGTTTAGGTGTGTGTCTATAGTATGTGTCTATGGTAATGTTTGACCATTCTTCCAGAAGCGCATTTGTGAAGTCAGGCACTGATGTTGGACAAGAAGACCTGGCTCACAGTCTTCGCTCTAATTCATTCCAAAGGTATTACATCGGGTTGAGGTCAGGACTGCAGGGCAGTCAAGTTCCTCCACCCCAAACTTGCTCATTAATGCCTTTATGGACCTTGCTTTGTGCACTGGTCAAAATCATTTGGTGGAGGGGGGATTATAGTGTGGGGTTGTTTTTCAGGGGTTGGGCTTGGCCTCTTAGTTCTAGTGAAGGTAACTCTTAAGGCGTCAGCATACCAAGACATTTTGGACAATTTCATGCTCCCAACTTTGTGGGAACAGTTTGGGCATGGTCCTTTCCTGATGGGCTGGGGTGGAGTCCTGGGGCAGCTATCAGCCCAGGGTCATTGGTCGACCCAGGAGGCCTGCCTGCCCATCAACGTGCTGGAGCTGAGAGCAATCAGGCTGTGTCTTTTTCATTGGACAATGAGATTGCAAGGCCGTCCGATCCGAATTCAATCGGACAATGCCACGGCTGTGGCGTATGTAAATCATCAGGGCGGCACAAGGAGCCCAGCTGCGGCTGCAGAGGCAGCTCTGATACTGCGTTGGGTGGAACTTCACGTTCCGGCGATCTCAGCGATTTACATTCCAGGTGTGGAGAACTGGCAGGCGGACTTTCTCGCCAGAAGCTGGACCAGGGGGAATGGTCCCTCCCCCCGGAGGTGTTCAATCTGCTTTGCCGCAGATGGGGGACGCCGGATGTGGATCTCATGGCGTCCCGGTTCAATCACAAAGTGAGAGCCTTTGTGTCCAGAACAAAGGATCCGTTGTCAGTGGCCACGGATGCTCTGGTGGCCCCCTGGAGCCATTATCATCTCCTGTACGCCTTCCCACCGATACGTCTGCTCCCGAGATTGGTGCGCAGAATAATGATGGAGGGAATACCAACCATTCTGGTGGCCCCAGATTGGCCCCGGCGCACCTGGTACGCGAGACGATCTCCTGTCTCAAGGACCCATATTGCACCCTGCTTTACCCTCGCTGGCTTTGACGGCTTGGCTATTGAGTCACAGGTGCTGAGGGATAGGGGATTGGCCGACTCCGTAATCCCTACTCTGTTGAAAGCTCGCAAGTGCACTTCTCGCAAGATTTATCACCGCACCTGGAAGGCTTACATTTCTTGGTGCGAGGCGGAGGGCTATAACCCTCGCTCGTTTGTCGTGTCCAGGGTCCTGACCTTTTTACAGCAGGGCCTGAATAAGCATTTGGCCTTGAGTACTCTCAGGGGCCAGATCTCGGCCTTAGCCATACTCTTTCAGAGACCTTTGGCTTCACACTCTCTGATTCGTACCTTTGTACAAGGTGTGCGACATGTGGCGCCTCGGGTGAGATCCCCGATGGCCCCGTGGGATCTGAATCTGGTGCTTTCTGTTCTTCAAAAGCCACCTTATGAAAAAATCAGGGAGATCTCCTTACAACTTCTGTCGCAGAAGGTGGCCTTCTTAGTTGCCATCACTTCTGCCAGACGAGTGTCGGAATTGGCTGCCCTATCGTGCAAGTCACCTTATTTGGTGATGCATAAGGATAAGGCGGTCTTGCGACCCCTTCCTTCCTTTCTTCCGAAGGTAGTCTCTTCTTTTCATATCAATGAAGATATTGTCCTGCCTTCGTTGTGCCCTCGTACATCGCACCCAAAGGAGTTTGAGTTGCATGCCTTGGACGTAGTAAGGGCCTTACGGGTGTACTTGGCTGCTACAGCTCCTTTTCGTAAAGCTGATGCCTTGTTTGTTCTGCCAGAGGGCCCGCGCAAAGGATTGGCGGCCTCTTCGGCTACGATTTCTCATTGGATTAGAAAAATCGCGACCCATGCGTATTCTGTTCGGGGCAAGGTTCCCCCTTTTCCGGTCACGGCTCATTCTACCCGGGCGGTTAGTACTTCCTGGGCCTTCAGACACCAGGCCTCGGTGTCACAGGTGTGCAAAGCGGCCACGTGGGCCTCGGTTCACACTTTCACTAAGTTTTACAAAGTTGATGTGTTTGCATCTTCGGATGCTGCTTTTGGCCGCAAAGTTTTGCAGGCGGCAGTGTAGGCGTGACTGGCGCCTTCTCAGAGGTTCAGTTGGGTACAGTTGTTAGCGTTTACCCACCCCTCTTTTTTTGACACAGCTTGGGGACGTCCCCACAAAGTCAATGAAGAGCTGCGTCTGTCAGTGAACGTAAGGAGAAAAAGGGATTTTATTAAAACTTACCGTAAAATCCTTTTCTCCGAGTTCACTGACAGACGCAGCACCCACCCCTCTGGGCTCTGTTTCTATACGGCTTGTGTACGAACTAAAGAGCTATACTGTGAGGGGGTTTGATGTAGGAAGAGAGGACGGCCCCCAGGGGAGGGGCCAGCTGATTCTTTTCCCTGCCTAGTTAACTCCTAGTGGGACGAACATAAAACCCCACAAGGTCAATGAAGAGCTGCGTCTGTCAGTGAACTCGGAGAAAAGGATTTTACGGTAAGTTTTAATAAAATCCATTTTTTTTGTGCCCAAAAATCAAACGCTAAATGTATATGAGTAAAATCAATATATTTTTATTTATACAAAAATGTTAAAAAACACAGGGCATATACCGTTCATAAAAATTATATATATTTTATTTTACATATAGCTGTAAAATACAGATATTGGTATCTGGGTAAATCCCATACAGTATGGAGCTTTGGATCGACGTTTTTCGACCAAGATGAGGGCTTCTTCAGGATCCAATCTACAATATTGCTAAGCCAGACAATACAAAACAATGTGTCTAGCTACAAACGTGTACACATTAGAACATATTACTTGGTTGGGGGTGTTCCATGCAAAGGACGGTGTTTGTTACCTTATCTTTCTCTGAGCTGCTGCCTCCATTGGACCCCATAGTCCTAAGGGCTAGAGGTGTTATGTTAGGGAAGGAGTGGGTGTGGTGCTGCTCTTAATGTGCTAGTAAAGTGCTGTGGTTTGCTTGCTTATAAAATAAATACAGATGTGATCTCAAATTCTATTATATATTTTACTATATCTAAAACATCAATAAATCCAATAAGAAAGTAACCTTGTACAAACCCTGACTGATAATTACAACTACAATATTCGGTGATTCTGAAAATTAAAATCCTAATCCATAAACAAGCTTTTTAAATCCGTAGTTTATTCTTGAGGTGTCAGTTCATCTGGTAAAAACCTGTTTTCCTTTTCTTTAGTGATTAATGTTGGAGCTTGCCAAGAACATCAAAAAAGTGCTGGTGTTGCAATCCGTACTCACCTAAGGTAAACGCACTTACCAGAGATGGGTCCCCTCTAGGGGGTGTTGCGCCTTTACAGCAACCCTACTGTGCTCGGGACTTTTTGGAGGCCTTCCTTGTCTTGGGAAATGTTCCCCACCAGGGGGTGTTGTTACACCTCCTGTATGCCTCCACTCTGCCGGGAAGTGGATCCTGTCCTGGGAGATCCTTCTGCCCCCCAGGAAGCCAAAATCCTTTTGGGAGATGTGCTTAGCCAGTCAACTTTTAAAAGGGAAAACTTAGTTTGTTTACCTAACCGTGGTTTGGTTTCAACAGAACCCCTCATTTTCCACTTCTTGATTAGAGTTTGAACACTGCTGATTGGCATTCTCAATTCCTTGTATATCTTTTTATATCCTTTTCCTGTTTTATACAGTTCAACAACCTTTTCCCACAGATCCTTTTGACAATTCTTTTGCTTTGCCCATGATTCAGAATCCAGAAACGTCAGTGCAGCACTGGATGAAAGATACAAGGGTCTGTCAGGAGTCCAGAAACTCATTGACCTTTTATACACACACACACACACACTAATTACAAGCAAACAGATCACAGGTGAGGATGGTTACCTTTAATAGCCATTCAAACCCCTTTGTGTCAGCTTGTGTGCATGTTATCAGGCCAAAATCACCAGGGTATGTAAACTTATGATCAGGGTCATTTGGGTAGTTTCTGTTGCCATTATGATTTACAAAGCGTAAACACGGTTGATTGATAATAAATGGCTTCAGCCAAACACTAACCATGAGTAAAGAAATGTTTTTGTGTTATCATTCATATTCTCTGAAAAATAACCAAGAAACCATAACTTCTGCCAGGGTATGTAAACTTATGAGCCCAACCGTGTGTATGTGTGTGTGTGTGTTGTGTGTGTGTATATATATTTCTTCCTGATTCTCTCTTGATTTATGATAATGAATATGTTGGTATATGTTCTAAGGTGTATACGGTTGTAACTGACACATTATATTGTCTGGCTTACTAACATTGTTGATTGGATCCTGAAAAAGGCCTCATTCTTGGCAAAACGCGTTGATCCAAAGATCCATACTGTATGGAACTTACCCAGATACCAATATCTGTATTGTACGGCGATATGTAAAATAGAATATATATAATTTTTATGAACAGTATATGTCCTGTATTTTTTAACATTTTTGTCTAAATAAAAATATATTGATTTTATCTCTGACATTTAGCAATTGATTTTTGTGCACAAAAAATCCCAGTTTCCCAGTATCTCCCCCCTTTGTGGGGAGATATGGGACATATCCTTCTAGAGTGTATGTCATTTTTAATTTAGCAAAAATGCTCACTTTGAGGCCTCATACACACGGACGTTTCTAAAAAAATAAACAAAACGTCGGGCCCGACGTCAAGGAAAAAAAGTCGGCGTTTTTCGGCGTTATGCATCAGCGTTTTTGAGCGTTAGTGAGCGTCGGCGTCAATAGGCGTTTTTTTTTAAAAATCATCCCTCTGCTATTTTTCAACCCAAAAACGCCGACGTTTTTATGGGGCCATTGACTAACATGGAGAGCTGCAGAAAACGCCGGCGTCAAAAAACGTCCGTGTGTATGAGGCCTAAAAAAAAATTAAAATAGGGGCATCTATGTCATGATTAAATGGTGTACTGCATCATCATCATTAGGAACGCATGCTTATTGGCCTATTCGGTTTATGGCCAGGCTGCGGGTACAAGGAGACCTCAATGCATCTTTTTCAAAGATGACTTTAACCAGTAAAAATTTCCAAGGTCCCCTTTACCAGATCATTGAGTGGACCAGGTTGCATGGCTTACATTAGTTACAATAGCGCCATTTTAAAATGGCAGAAAGGCTGAAGCGGTTTTCAGCAAAACACATTCATATAGCAGGTGCACGCCATGTCATTTTTCAATGATTACTTTGACAAATCTGTTGCCATTCTATAATCCACACAGCCTTGAATCTCATCCTTTTGAAAACAGAAGGGAAATTACCCAAATGGTTCAACTGCATTCATTCAAAATGTTTAGTTTCTCCTGAAACTCTTCTTTTTCATAGGCGCAGGTGCAGTCTGTAAGGATTTACCACAGAAAGCACTAAAATTAGACTATGTAGAATATTTTACTTTTTATATAGAGAAAATAGTTTGAATGTTAATAAAGAAAAAATTATCATATCAAAATAATGTTATTTATAGACCTCATCTTCACTGAGAAAAAAATGGACTGTAATTCTGAGGCTTGAATTATCCTGTTGTCTTTTTACATTCCATGAGCAAAATGTGGCTTATTATGCATTCTTATCACATGTGATAAAATTATTTGACTGATGAAAGACGGAGGTTTTAGGCATTAATAATGCTTTTTGGACAGCAAATGGCTGAAATTTTTTTTCTTTTTCATAAAACTAAAACGTACTTACCTTTCGCTTTTTAGCAGCTCCAAGCTAGCAAATGAAAATCAAATAACGCGCAATCTGGCAGTGTTCTTGTCATGTTACAGGTTAGGAAGGTAGGTTGTTAGGCTGTGAAAATGAATTACTTGTGCGCTGCTATAGACCTCACAAACACCCAAAAAAAAAATTACTATAAAGAATAAATAATAACATCACCCTAAAAATGCACATGAAACAGCTGCAATCATTAGCTAGTGACCTCAACACTCTAACACAAATAATGATTAGTAAAAAAAATGGTGCGCTAATTCAAGAAGCTATGCAGCAAAATATGCAAATATGCATAAATGACTATCCTTAATTTTATAGATATATGTGTAATAATATCAAACAGTGATGAAGTGCTCTGATTAAAGACAGATAATCATTTGATTTCGCATAAAAATAAGTCCCAATTAATAAAGTGCATGTGCGTCAGGAAGTGATGAGATGTGAAGATCAAGTGCTCAATAAAAACAGTTCTGACAGTTGTGAACAAAAATGCTCCCACCATCCAGGTATCCACCAGCGGTGTGCCCTAGGCTCTCACCTCAAACAAAAACCACAACAGGTGACTTTTTTCAAGGATGATGATCCTTGAAATAGTCATGTGACCAGTGACATAACGCATAGGAGGAGTCAGTGATGTCACTTCCGGTTGCGGCCGAGACAGGAAGTCCTGTATTTATCAATACTGCTTGCTTTTAACTTAGATGTGCAGGCCATTCAAGTTTCTCCACCCCAAACTCGATCATCCGTGTCTTTATTGACCTTGTTTGTGCACTGGTGCGTAATCATGTTGAAACAGCAAGGGGCCATCCCCAAACTGTTCCCACAACAAGGTTGGGAGCATGAAATTGTCCAAAATGTCATGGGATGCTGATGCCTTGAGTTCCCTTCACTGGAACTAAGGGGCCAAGCCCAACCCCTGAAAAATAACCCCACACCATAACCCCCCCCCATTAAATGATTTGGACCAGTGCACAAAGCAAGGTCCATAAAGACATGAATGAGCGAGTTTGAGGTGGAGGAGCTTGACTGGCCTACAGCTCACCCTGACAGAACACCTTTGGGATGAATTAGAGGAGAGACTGTGAGCCAGGCCTTCTCGTGCAACATCAGTGACTGACCTCACAAATGTTCTTCTGGAAGAATGGTCAAACATCCCCAAAGACACTCCTAAACCTTGTGGACAGCTTTCCCCGAAGAGTTGAAGCTGTTATAGCTCAATATTGAACCCTACGGACTTAGATGCCATTAAAGTTTATGTGCGTGTAAAGGCAGGTCTCCCAATATTTTTGGTAATATAGTTTATGTGGTATTTGTTTGTGAAAGTCCATTTACTCAGAAATTGAGTTTTATTGTAAAGTACTTTCAAAAGACATTCATCAGGCCATCAATTTTGCCAAGTTTTTTTTTTTTGTATGAATTTTCGTGGGAATATTCGTTTGGAAATCTACTCATTCATAGCCAGCTTTACATTTCTGGACTTCAAAAGCCCAACTACTTTCTAAATTTCTGAATTAAACAAATATTACACAGTAAGGATTAGCTCCTGGTTTAGTCCAAACCCATAAACATACATGTGTCTCAAACCCATATTCTTCTTGAGCTCTACAGTCTGGTCCAGCATTGTTCCATCCGCCAAGAAGAATATGGGTATGAGATACGTGTATGCTTATGGTTTATACTATCACAATAATATGATCCATATATATTCACGTTGTTTTCAATATAGGTTTTCATGTGCATGATACTTGATGGGATAAAAATGTTTTTTATATTCACTGTATAAGTGAGCCATGAGATGAGGCTTGTGGGTGTATACTCGTGTTACCATGAATTTTGTCACTTTTCATTCATGTTATACACCCACCCATGGATGGGAGGAACCCTGTTCTGGGGTCTCATGTGATTCTCCCAGACCACTATATAAAGATTAGCTATGCATGTTCCAAATTCAGCTCTGAGGAAGAAGGGGCTCCCCTCGAAACATGTCAGCTTTTTGGAAATTCATCTCACATTGGGATTTGTTTAGTGAACCAGGCTGGTCGGATTATTTTCTGGACTTTGTTATGCCCAATTGATGTCATTGTTTGTGAGTATATTTCTATATCCTCTTTTAATAATACATTTTTGCAAAGGTATTGCACTAGGGTGCAAGTTAGAGGAAATCTCTCCAAAGTGAGAGGAATACTCTCCTAGACAGTTGTTGATACAAGCATCCCAATTGGAAATTTTCACATGCTCAGAAATGAAAAAATGCATACAAAGCTGTTCAACACATTACGTCACTTCTGAAATTGTATTCGGTCGTATGAGAATTTTCGTATGGTTAGCAACCTCTTCAGTTTTGACATGAGACAAGCATCCAACAAATACGGCCGTCCAGTCCTCCGAAAATCTAAACGTGTGTACGAGGCTTTAGTCCCGCTCACACCTGTGCAAATTTGCGCATGTTGGCTGGCATGCAACAATACACGACAAGATTACCATTATTTTTTATGGGGATCATTAACACCTGTGCATTTCTCTTCTGTGTGTCTTGGAAGAAAAGGTATAGATGCTTTTTTTTATGCACCTATGTGCCCACAGACTTCAATGGGGGCACATAGAAAACGCACGAAAAATGCATTAAAAAAGCACAAAAACATGAAAATGCAGGCACAAGGTTTGAACGTATCATTCTTGAATTTCCACATAACTTCACACATAACTAAGTTAACTGCCACGCCCTTCTTGACCAAAGTTCCATACTTCCCTGTCCACCCTCCTGCAAGATCCATGCTGTGTGGCCTATATGAAGTCCTGCATCTGATGCTGCAACCTGGTGCCTTACTTCTTCTGGGCATGTGCAGAAAAAATAAATCCCACTCATTTCTATTAGTCAGCTATCATGGACGCCGACAATAGACAGTCTCTCTTTATGTACAAATGGAAGCTTTCTGTTGATGGGCAGGAGAGGGGAAGAGGCAGAGGGCTTGCAGTGTCAGCTGTGCAGTTCCCCATGGGTCACGAAGTGTGGATCTTGGAAAAGTGTAGACAAGCGATTACAGTGTAAGACTCTGTGGGAGTGCATAGAGGAGAAAGGGGGTAACTCAAAGGAATCAAATAGACACCCAATGAGTCTTCCGATAGCCCACTCCCCAGTAAGGTATGCTCACCATGCCACATCATCCCCATCAGTGGCAGCTGGTGGTGTATTTTTTTTGGGGGGGGGGCGGTAATCCTGCCACCGTCAACCACTCCCCGGCGGTCAATCTGGTATCCCGCACCCCCCCCCCCAGTCAGTCGAACGGTCCCCGCACCCACTCCATCTAGTTTACAGGCTTCCTCTCCGGACGGCATGCCTCTGTGTCTCCTCCTTCCGCTGCTTCACAGCGGCGTGGCTTTCCCTGTGTCTCCTCCTCCTCGGCGAACAATAGGATCACTTCTCCTCTCGGCCAATCAGCTCCCAGGACCCTTCCTGAGCCGGGATTGGCCAGGAGGAGAACCAGGAAGATGATAGCAAATATTAATTTGCTATTGTCACACAAGTGGGTGGGCTTGGGGCGCAGTGCTCTGCACCCTGAGCCCTCACTTTCTTGAAGCCAATTAAAGCCTCAGGCTCTAATCATGTGCTTCTGTAAAAAAAACCTCCCATTGGAATCCATGCCTCCCGGCACCCTGCATGTAAATTAGGGGCCGGGCGCATGGATTAGAGGGTGGCGCCCCTGCGCCCTGTATGGGCAGACCGCCACTGCTCCCCATGTCACAATGTTGACAGAAAAAGTGATTGAGGCTGGGGTCAATGCAACGCCACATGCTCCTTTGTATGGGGCAAAGGAGCATGGATCGGTGGGTATACATATCTGGGTAAGTGAGCTAACAAGTTACACTTTCATTTTGCCCAAATGGTAGTAACCAAAGTGACATTATCTCTTTAGCCAACATACATCCAGCTTATGTAACTAAATGGCCAAACGGCCCCCTTGCTAGAGTGGGTTAACATGCTTGTACAATCTTTTAGTTTGCCTTTGTGCACGTGCTCATGTTTTAGGGAGAGGGTTTAAGTGCTGTTTCCAAACAATTATGGGGTGTGGGGGGTTTTAAAAAGCCACTGACCACCAAAGTTCCGGAGATTGTTTTGGAGGGGGTTGAGGAGCCACTGACCACCAATAACTGTGGGATTGGTTTTTGGGGGGATAGACCGTTTAAGTATTATCTGTGACATCTAGCAATTTGAGTGCAAAGCAATTTCAACTTTTCAAACTTTCCTCTTTTTTCTTCTACTGACAGAGAACTTGCACTTGGTTTTAGTGAGACATTTAAAAGCTATGTGCACCTTAATCTATTTTTTTAATGTTTTATTAAGAGAGCTAAAGCAGCCTACAAAAATGGCATGAGATAAATAGCGTTCTAGGAGCAGGCGACTTAGCATGAGAAGGGAAATCACATAGCACATCACAATTGTGTAAAAACAACATTTTTTTGTAAATTCTAGATATGCCAAGTATTTTCCCGGTGGTAGTTTACATAAGCATCAGAATAAAACAGGGAGCGGGTTAAATCCTGAAGAAAAGAAAACTTGGACAGCAAAGATAAGGAAAGAGAAGAAGAAAAAAAAGGGGGGGGGTGCTGTCTCTTACAGTTAGAGAGTGTGACATATTAAAATGTAAGTGTTAAGATGTTTCCCACAGATAAGTACATTTAGGCTCCATGCACAATAGCGTTTTTTTAAGCTAAAAAAATGCTGAAAAGATCACTGGATAAAAAATGCTGTTAATTGCTTTTTGCAGCAGCGTTTTTAGCAGCAATTTAGCAGCATTTAGGAGCTTTTTCTACTCCTAGACGCTGAAGCTCAAAAACCGCTAATAGCCTAAAGTAGTGTGCATTGACACATAGGATAACACCATGTAGCTTCTAGGAGCAGAAAAAATGCTAATAACAGTTTCTAGAAACTTAAAAAAAATGCTAGTGTACATGGAAACTTACTGTAGATCTGTTTTGTGAGGTTAAATCTACACACCCCACATGTGAAATATTGTGTGAAACATGGCCATAGTGGGTTAATGAGCACTCCAATTTGACGTTGAACTGATTGGATTTTTAAATATCAGCAAGATTCCATTGTTTGCAGCATTATTAATGTTTGTTTGTATTAGCAGTTTCAATTTTTACCCAGAATCAGCAGGGGGTGCCAGGAATGTCATTACAAATATGTCCAGTGTCCTGCAAATACTGGACATTACCGACTGGATTACAAATATGTCCAGCGCTCTGCAAAAGCTGAGCATCACAAACTTTTGCTCCACACTCCTGCTTACAGTAAAGAATGCCTGGAACTGTTTCCTGTTGCCTGGGGTGATCAGGGTAAGCCTGCGGGTGCCTGCAGGTGGGACTGTGCTAAAAATGTTCACTTCAGGAAGACAGTGGCTACTAAAATTATTGTTACTACCAGCAACCACCAGAGAGGTCAGCATGTCTGGACAAGTCTTGCTAGCATCAGCATGTCTGCAAGTTTCTATCCTTCACACAAGGGATTTCAGCAGCGTGACCTGAAGAAGCCTGCTTACCAGGACCTTTGGGGTCAGCTCGTCTGGAAATGAGGGGGCGGTGCCATGCCCTGGAAGAGTCTCAGTGCTTCCAGCTAGCATCAGACATGAGGAGACAATGGAAGATGGCGGAAGGTGGCTGTTTAATGCCAGTGCTGACATGGTTGCCGGAGAAGCCGGAGCGGACACTGGTGGACACCTGTGTCCGGCTGGAGCCTCATGGGGGACTCAACCTGGGAGTGATCGAGGGAGCTGAGCAGCTGCGCCTAATCTGCCCGGAATGCCGGATTCCAACCGTGGAAGTCACTGCCTGGGCCCGGTGTGGCCATTGTGACAAACCGCTAACCCGGCTGATATCCACACTGCAGGAGCCACAATACTTCACCCTGGACCTGCACACAGGGCTTTGCCGTCCACAGCCGCAGAAGCTCTTAAAGGCCGGCGAGGGCCTGATGACACCACCCAAAGACGAGGTAGAGTTGCGGCCTGGTGACTTCCCTGTGAATACGGAAGACATGGGGAAGGAAGAAACTGCTGTGACCCATGGCCTGGTTGGGGGCCTAGGAACTTTGAATACTGCCATGCAGGACCTAGTAGCCCCTGAAATGCCAGCCCCTAGTATGTTTATTGCCATCCCTGGTCCAGCGGAGTTAGTGCGAGAGGGGAGTGCTCCTTCTGGAGAGCATGGACTGGGTCATTGACTTGGGTTTCCCCAGACTGCAGACCGAGTTCGGGTCATTGGAGAGGCTGACGGAGTGGTCATCCCTGTGTTCCAGCTCAGATGAAGAGGAGGAGTGGGAGACTGGAGGGTCGAGCATCCAGGGAGCCCAGCCAGAGATAAAGCCGAAACGCGACCCCTGAACCTACTGCAGGAGCCTTAGTTAACCTACAGCAGTGCTTTTTATGCAGGCCTTCCACCATCCAAACACCCACTTATCATCATTGATTCTCCCTGAGAGAGGGAACCCGAGAAAACTGCTATGGCCAGAGGGGGGTGCATTGGAGGGTAGTCTTGAAGTGGGGCCTGGACTTTCCCTATGTCCCATCTCAGACCATGGAGATCATAGAGAGCTCTCGCGAAGAATGGGAAGATGATTTGGTGTGGGATTTTCTGCACATCCCGAAGCCGCAAAGAGGGCCAGATAATGAACTGTGGGCCCAGTTCCTGGATATAAAGAAGGAATGGCGGATCGGGAGATCTAGTTACAGAGACCGAGTACTAGTTGTTAAAGTGGGTCGGCCGATTCAGTGTTACTCAGTCTCTCGGGAGACAGAAGAAGGGGGCCGAAGACGGTTGCCAGACCCTCGGTTTTATGCATGAGGAGGACTGTGAGGGTCAAGAAGTTGCATAAAACCCAACCACCAGGACTGCTGGAGAGTGCAGCGGGTTGTTTTTTCCCTGACTTTGCAAGAACAAGCCAGCCTTCCACCTTGCACCCAATGGAGGAACTGTTCTGTTGAATGGACGCTGGGGTACTTGCACGGTTCAACCTTTGAAGAGCCTGTTGTTCAGGGAAGGGCCTCTCCCATGTTTTACTCTGCTGGCAGGTCTATAACCCATTCCCAGCAAAGTATATGTGCTGTGCTTAGTTAGAATGTAGTTTAGGTTGTTGTTATGTCTTCTCTTAGGATCCTCAGGATGGGACGGCTGTCCATCCTCTTCCGGTGAGAGTCAAGTCCTTCCCTACAAATTTATGAGAGGAGTCCTTTTCTCTTGGGAGAAGTGCTCTGGTTCGGAAGTGTATATTGATTGTGTATACTGCTAGTTACAGGGACCTGTAGCTAGGAATGTTTAGTCATACTATACAGGTGTAAATAATTTATGGAGATAATGTCTATTTTTGTACTTAAATTATTTGTACAGTCCCGATCCAAGTTTATTCCCTTTCCCCTTCATTTATTTTGTTCTGGGATGCCCTTGCTCCTGGGCCCAGGTGCCATTTTTTCTAAGTTTTCTCAGCTGGGGACCAGCTGAGGTTTGATGGGGGGGTGAGTGTAGAACCCTCTACCATATGTATGTGCTTAGAGAGAGATTTTTTTTGTGTTAGGTGAGGTAAATTTAGTCAGGCCTGACTGGATGTCAGGCCTGATTGTTTTGATTCTGGGTTGGGGAGTGGCCTAGGGTGACTGGTGACTGCAGGTAGTGACACCCCTTGGTAACCCCTCCTTTATGGTTCTGGAAGAAAGGGCAGGGAAAAGGAGGCGAAGCTTCCTGAGGTATGTTAGGAAGCTCTGACCGGTCCCCGACCTGGATTGGCAGGGGGCAGGCCTCCTTGAGTACCTGGGGTCAGCCCAGTCGGGGAGAAGAGTTTGGGTGGAAAGGATGGAGATGGAATAGTGCAGGGGCTGTTGGGCCTGGAGGGAGCCCCTAGTCTGAGGGGTGACCTTGGGCTGGGAGAGCTCGGGTGCATCCAGGAGGAGAGAGTGAGATCCTGGAAGAGAGGCACAAGGGAGAGCGGGAAAGGACAGTGGGAGAGAGCACTATTGGAGAGATCTCCAGGAGAGATACTACAAGTGACAAGCGTCAGTGAGTGATGCACTCCCTGGAAAGCTGGAAGAGGTACACCAGAGCGGATTGGGGTGAGAGACAGTCTGAGAGGGGTGCAAAAGCCAGTTGGGACTGTGGTGTCACTGTGGCAGTGGAGGGGGCCATTGCAGCCAGGAGGGCTGGCAGGGCCTGGAAGAAGATGGGCTGGGAGCAGTAGTCCATCAGGCTAGCTAGCACATTATGTACCTGTAATGGGCGGCTCGGAGGCTGTGCTAAAACTACAGCAGGTCTCACCATGTGCTACCTAGGCCGGGAAACCAAGTTTTGTGCAGGAGAGTGGAACAAGAGTCATTGAGAAGCAAGTCTGTGCAGGAGAGCGGAACAGGAGTTATTGAGAAGCAAGTGCGTTCTGGAGGAAGAGAAGGAGTGTACAATATCTCACAAAAGTGAGTACACCCCTCACATTTTTGTAAATATTTTATTATATCTTTTCATGTGACAACACTGAAGAAATGACACTTTGCTACAACGTAAAGTACTGAGTGTACAGCTTGTATAACAGTGTAAATTTGCTGTTGTGACTCCAGATGGAAGGAAAAGTGTGATTGAGGGCAGTGTGAAGGGTGGAACCACTGCATTCAGCAGCCCCCAAGGGGGCAATGGCTACATATATTTCTAAAGGTGCTATTGACATGAAATTTCCACCACATGTCGATAACAACCCATGCAACCCATACATACAAAGAAACCAAAACAAATACATTCAGAAATGAAGTTATGTGTGATGAAATGGAATGACACAGGGAAAAAGTAATGAACACATGAAGAAGGAGGAAGGTGCAAAAAGGCATGGAAAGCCAAGACACCAGCTGAAATCTATCAGTAATTAGAAAGTAATCCTGAGCCTTGTCAATGAAATTAATATCACGTTTATATGTTGCAGTCTCAACTGATGGCCTATAAAAAGGTGTCTCATTACCAAGGTGTTGCACAAGAAACATCTCATGATGTTTAAAAAGCAAAGAGCTCTCTCAAGACTTTATTGTTGCAACACATACTGATGCCATTGGTTACAGAAGGATTTCTAAACTTCTGAATGTTCCAGTGAGCACTGTTGGGGCCATAATCCAGAAGTGGAAAGAGCATCATTCACCATAAACTGGCCATGACCAGGTGCTCCTTGCAAGATTTCTGACAGAGGAGGGAAAAGGATTATCAGAAGAGTTGTCCAAGAGCCAAGAACCACTTGTGGAGAGCTTCAGAAAGACCTGGAATTAGCAGGTACAATTGTTTCAAAGAAAACAATAAGTAAGGCACTCAACCACCATGGCCTGTATGCACACTCGCCACTCAAGACTCCATTGCTGAAGAAAAAGCATGTTGAAGCTCGTTTACAAGTTGCTGCACAACAGTTATACTAGGCTGTGAAATACTGGGAGAATATAGTCTGGTCAGATGAGACTAAAATTGAACTCTTTGGATGCCATAATACACACCATGTTTGTAGGTCACCCCAAAAACACCCCCATACCAAAAGTGAGGTTTGGATGTGGGAACATCATGGTATGGGGCTGTTTTTCAGCATATGGTACAGGCAAACTTCATATCATTGAAGGAAGGATGAATGGAAAAATGTACCAAGACATTCTTGATAAAAAATCTGCTGCCATCTACCAGGATGATGAAGATGAAACGAGGGTGGACATTTCAGCAAGAAAATGATCCCAAACACGAAGAAAGAAAATAAAGCTGCTAGAATGGCCCAGCCAATCATTTGAAAAATAGAAAATCTATGGAAAGAACTAAAGATCAGAATTCATAGAAGAGACCTATGGAACCTTCAAAATGTTAAGACTGTGTGGAAGAATGGGCAAAAAGCCCACCTCAGCAATGCATATAACTAGTTTCTCCATACAGGAGGCGTCTTGAAGCAGTTATTACCAACAAAGGGTTTTGTAAGTGTTAAATAAATTTGGTGGCGTGTTCAATACTTATTTTACCTGCTGTATTTCTCATTAGCCACAAAGAATATAAATCCACTTTGTGTATACCAAATTCCCTTGCAAATGTATTTATTACCATGCAAAAGTAGCAGTGATTGTTATCATCACTGTGCTCTACGTAGCCTGTACAGACAGCAGAGCTATCGGGGGGGGGGGGGACCCAGCAGGCTCCACCCACTACAGGCTGCCTGCAGAAAACTACAAGAGGGGGTGAAGATAAGACCAGTCACCCTGCACAAGGAGCAAGAGCAGCAGTGACCGTTTTTTACTACAGGAAGCTCCTGTACAGAGGAAAAGTTTTGATGAAATGCACAAAGCAGAACCAAGATTCAAGTATGAATACATGCACCTCTTGTATTTAGACAATATTTCCTTCAGCTTTAAGTCATTTATTCAATTTAATAATCTATTTACCTGCTGTTATATGTTAGGTGCACCCAAGCTTAACATGGAAAATTACAGTTTACTAGATGGGTGGTTCTTATTTTCATCTTGGCAGCCATCGTCTTCCTCTGACTGCCAAAATTCACCATATTCTGAATTACTTGGTGATTGAGCCAGGAAACATGCAGGTCACATGTTCCCTGGTTCCAGTATTTTTTTTATTATCTCACACATACCATGGTAACCTTGCAAGGAGGCAACAAAGAACCATCCACAGAGAAGTAGAGTTTATTTTTAATGATAGCATGTAAGCTCAAATAAACTATGGAAAAACGTAATATTTGGGCTATTAGTAAAACTGGGCCAGTTTGTTTGATAATGAGTTTCCTATTATCCAATTTATAATACACATCAGCTTTACACAAAAATACTAGGTCAATTTCTGAAGAGTTTTTTTTAGAAACAAACCACAAGCATGTTAGAATAACTGAACTAAGCTCTTTAAGAACCCAGGGATGTAAACCATCTCACTAATGAACCTTTTTATAATAAGCAGAGAAAACTTTTCAACCCAGGCAATTTGGATTTTAAGAGGACCGTCTGATGGTCCTTGACCCTGAATTAAATTTTCCAGTAAACTATAGAAAAATGTTATTGCCTTTAAAGAAAATATTCACAAAACATTCATTGTCAAACTGGACAATTGTATATTTATGGTGTAACTTGTCTAAAACTAAACTCCAGCCCTACGTTACACTTGCACATTTGTACAGGATCTTCTACCATCCAGAGATTACTCTGACTTCATTGCACACTGTAAGCTTCTCACAGCATGCATTAGAGGCTGCAAAGAGTCAGATATAGCCTGCCTCATTTTTTGCCTGGATGACATCCTGCCTTATGTAGCAGTACCCCCGTAGGGGCTGCTGAGTATTGTGGACCACCTGTCACCCTACCCAGCCTGGTATTCCCCTCTCAGAAACTCCAAGACATAGAACAGTCCATGTACTTTGTTTTTTGTATTTTTATTGAGAGGATTGAACTTGGGTGGGGTAAGGGAAGTATGGGATGCCCAGTAGAACTTACTTGGGACAAACTATATACACTTCGGTATATACACTCCAGTCTCCACTCCAGCACAACTCTTGCTGCAGACTATCACTCCTCAGCTCCTTCAGCACTTCGATTGCTTGAACTTTCAGGCTCAGCTAGCACAAAGTGGTTAGGCCTGACACTGGCTCAGCCAGGCCTTGGCAATTGCCCTTTGCCGGCAGGGACCGCGGGTCCCTATAGTGTAGCAAAAATAGAATGTTCTGGTGCTAGCTGTCCTACATGCGGCTACTGATCCCAGTCAGCCCTCTTCAGGCCCTGCCAGTTCTACTGGCTGCAGCTGCCCAGCTCCACTTCCCATGACATCACAGTCCATTCCACTGGTTCCACACCCCTCCCAGACTGCAGTCTCCCAGTCCTCTCAGGCGTGCCTTCCCAGTCCTCTCCTGACTGTGCATGTCACTTACAACCCTCCTGGCTGCATCCAGATGTTTCTCTCCCTGGAGACTTGCCCAGCAGTGTTCTTTCCTGCTGTCCTCTCCTGCTTCTCTAGTGTCTCCTCCCCTGGACACCTCCATGCTTACCTGGAGGACCCTGTCCACACCTGAGCCAGGCCCAATGTCCCCCCCCCTAGACTGGGGAGCTCCCTCCAAAGCCCCGACAGCCTCAACACTCTTCCATCTCCAGCTCTTTCACCCGAACAACTCCTCCCCACAGCTGGGCTGAGCCCGGGTATTTGAGGAGGCCTGCCCTCTGCCAATCCAAGTTGGGGATTGGTCAGGGCTCCCCAGAATACCCCAGGCAGTTCCACCTCTCCTCTCCTCCTCTCCTTCCAGAACTTCCCAGAAAGCTCTGGAAAGGAGAGAGGTTTTAGGGAGGCTGCCTGTGAGTCACCAGCTCTACACTGAGCCACTCCCAGCCCAGAATGAAAACAAACAGGCCTAGCCACCAGCTAGGCCTGCCTTAATTTTCCTACTCTCAACAAAAAATCCTCACTCTAGCACCTACACTCCTAGAGGGTGCTACACTTTCGTAGCACTTTCCTCTCCATCCTGACTGTCTCTAAGAAACAAAGAAGGCAAAATATATGCAGATTAAACATCAACTTTAATTATTAAGATCTAAAGGCATAGAAGAACAGTAGGTCATGTAATCTCAATCTAAATACCCTCTGACACTCATTGAAGGGTGCTATAAGC
>BLSH010227345.1:1238863-1286723 GCA_018402905.1 Glandirana rugosa
ATGTTTTTACACTCCCCACATGAGTGAAAACGATCTATGTAAATATAGACAGTCAGAACATAACATAAGGATATTAACATTATCAAACATATATTTCATAAAAACGAATCATTTTAGTGTAATTATGTGACGTCTCCAGACTCGAAGAAACGAATATTTCATTGGAATTTCTCCTTCATTTGGGACTACCCCAAATGAAGGGGATATAAGGGGACGTTTCATCTTTGTATTACCCGATGATACGTAGCGTATCATCGGGTAATACACAGTGAATGGACGTTTACTTCGGGTTGTGCCGTTTCTTCACTGGGATTGTGCCGTGACTGGCGGCATTGACGTCAGGCGACTCTGGCCAGTCACAGAGCCGGAGTCGTGGCCCTGGAAGGAAGAGGGGCTGAAGATGGACACTCCCTGCTGTGGGGACAGTGCTGGACGTCGCAGGCTTCATTTGCAGGTAAGTGACACATAATGGGCTACTATGCGATGCATAGTAGCCCATTATGTTTCTACTTTGCAGGGGAATATAGGGGAAGTAAACCCCATCAGGGTTTACTTCCTCTTTAAGGTTACTTTATAAGCAAAGAAGCTCAGACCTCTGCAGTGTATTAATGTGATTTTACTAAGCAAAAATACTTTATATACAAACTATTACAATTATAGGAATACAATACAAGACTGACAGATATAAATGTATCTAGCAAAAGTGAGTACACCCCTCACATTTTTGTAAATATTTTATTACATCTTTTGTAACATTATACAAGGCGAGGTGATCGATGGACGATACGTGTTGTCTTGCATGCGTTTATTTGCAGTGGACTTAGGTGGAATCCGGTCCGGGTTTTACCAGCCACCTTGCCAGGGTTGGTTTCCAGACCAGATTTTTTGGTCCACTGGAGTCCACCATCAGGTGGTTTAAATAATCAGGAGGAGGGCAGAGTTCTGCTCTAGCCTGGGACTCAGGAGCCATTAGCCTGAGAGAGCTATAATATGGAAGTTTGCTTATGGACTGAGATAAAAAGGTTTGCACTGTCTATGTTTTGTGGGTGTCTGGGAGAAGCCCTGCACCGCTCAGTTAGGAAAAACTGAAGTGTTTAGTTGGTGCCTGGATGGCGAAGATTTATTTTCTGTTTTGTTCATTTGATTTCTACATGCAACCTTTCTAATAAACCTGGCTACAAGCCAGAGTTTAAGCAAACCTGCCGTTTGACTGCCCTTTTCCCAGGGAAGGTGATCCCCATTGAGCCAACCCCCCACACCTTTCATGTGACAACACTGAAGAAATTACACTTTGCTCATACTTGCCAACAGTCCCTATTTTCCCAGGACAATCCCGAATTTGGGACCATTGTCCCGATCGGAGTCTGTCCCGACTGAAATCCTGGGATTTTGAGCTTTTCCCAGGCTTTTGGGACTTCTTTTGGCACCGGCCGTAGCTGGCTACAAAAACATGGCTGTGATATGGCTTCTTTCCATCTCCAGGTCTTTCCCCTTGTGTTCAGTGGAGAGGGGAGGGGCCTCTGATCTGCACAGCCAATCTGTCTGTCTTCTCTCTTCAGTATACAATTAGACAAATCTCTTGTACACTGAGGCTGGTTGGCTGCACGGATTGGAGGCCCCTCCCCTTCCCACTGAGCACACAGAGTCCTGCACACGAGCGGGTAAGGTCCGGCTGTGGGCGGGGGGGGGGGGTTTGGTGCTGTCTGTAATACTGCCTATTACCCTCATCTGTAATACTGGCCATATTGCCCTGATCTGTAATACTGACTATATTACCCTGATCTGTAACACTGCCTATATTACCCTGATCTGTAACACTGACTATATTACCTTGATCTGTAACACTGCCTATATTACCCTGATCTGTAATACTGCCTATATTACCCTGATCTATGATACTGGCCATATTGCCCTGATCTGTAATACTGCCTATATTACCCTGATCTGTGATACTGGCTATATTACCCTGTTCTGTAATACTGGCTATATTACCCTCAACTGTTATACTGGCTATATTACCCTGTTCTGTAATACTGGCTATATTACCCTCAACTGTTATACTGGCTATATTACCCTGATCTGTTATACTGGCTATATTACCCTGATCTGTAATACTGCCTATATTACCCTGGTCTGTAATACTGGCTATATTACCCTGGTCTGTAATACTGGCTATATTACCCTCAACTGTAATATTGCCTATATTACCCTGATCTGTAATACTGGCTATATTACCCTCAACTGTAATATTGCCGATATTACCCTGATCTGTAATACTGGCTATATTACCTTCAACAGTAATACTGACTATATTACCCTGATATGTGATACTGGCTATATTACCCTGATCTGTAATACTGCCTATATTACCCTGATATGTGATACTGCCTATATTACCCTGATCTGTGATACTGGTTATATTACCCTGATCTGTAATACTGGCTATATTATCCTGATCTGTAATACTGGCTATATTACCCTGATCTGTAATACTGGCTATATTACTCTGATCTATGATACTGGCTATATTACACTGATGTATGATACTAGCTATATTACCCTGGTCTGTGATACTGGCTATATTACCCTGATCTGTAATACTGGCTATATTACCCTGATCTGTAATACTGGCTATATTACCCTGATCTGTAATATTGGCTATATTATCCTGATCTGTAATACTGGCTATATTACTCTGATCTATGATACTGGCTATATTACACTGATGTATGATACTAGCTATATAACCCTGGTCTGTGATACTGGCTATATTACCCTGATCTGTAATACTGGCTATATTACCCTTATCTGTAATACTGGCTATATTACCCTCATCTGTAGTACTACCTATATTACCCTGATCTGTAATACTGGCTATATTACCCTGATCTGCATGAGTGTCAGCAGAACTTTTTTCAGACGGGGCTTCATTTTAAGGTCATCCATGCTCCGCCCCTTTTTGACAGTGTCATTAAGGGGAGGGGCTTAGTCATTATCACATATGTCCATATAGATCCCCTTTAGAGCAGGCCAGGCCACATATATCTTTCCACTGGAAAGTAATATGTGTGTGTTATATAAGAGATAATTCATCTTTTCTTTGTATTGGAAGTTACTCAGGCCAGGCGTACCATGACCATATAAATAGCTTAGAGAATGTATATCTTTTTATATTGGAATGTATTGCAATACATCTGTTGTGGCCATATTTTGATCTTGATGAAAACACCTACACAGACTGTAATTATAGCTGTCCAACTTTCCAATATATATCTATATCAAAATAGTCCTCCTAAATGCTGTTACCTGTGGTTCTTCACTGTTGGAACTGGTATATGCCACTTCAGGGTTTCCTGTCTGTCATGAGTAAGTGGCTTAGGCATTGGCAGCATATCTGTTCTAAACCACTCAGCCATTCCGCTTGAGTGGGTAGCACCACACCGGCCGATCTATATCTACAGTCTACAAAGCACACAGCCAATGACTGGATCCGAGCGGCCGAGCCATCGTATTGGGTGATCGGGGGTGAGGGAGGGACGTCAGATGTCAGAGAGCAGCCAGCGCAGGCACAGCAGTCAGCAGTCTCGGGAAAAAAGTCCACAGCGGCTGCTGCAACACCTTGACGATTTCGGGGGGCATCGCCCCCCCCTTACCCCTATGTGCGGACGCCCATGCTGATCTGTAATACTGGCTATATTACCCTCAACTGTAATACTGCCTATATTACCCTGATCTGTAATACTGGCTATATTACCCTCAACTGTAATACTGCCTATATTACCCTGATCTGTAATACTGGCTATATTACCCTGATCTGTAATACTGCCTATATTACCCTGATCTGTAATACTGGCTATTTTACCCTGATCTGTAATACTGGCTATATTACCCTGATCTGTAATACTGGCTATATTACCCTGATCTGTAATACTGCCTATATTACCCTGATATGTGATACTGGCTATATTACCCTGATCTGTAATACTGGCTATATTACCCTCACCTGTAATACTACCTATATTACCCTGATCTGTAATACTGGCTATATTACCCTGATATGTGATACTAGCTATATTACCCTGATCTGTAATACTGGCTATATTACCCTGATATGTGATACTAGCTATATTACCCTGATCTGTAATACTGGCTATATTACCCTGATCTGTAATACTGGCTATATTACCCTGATCTGTAATACTGGCTATATTACCCTGATATGTGATACTGGCTATATTACCCTGATCTGTAATACTGGCTATATTACCCTCACCTGTAATACTACCTATATTACCCTGATCTGTAATACTGGCTATATTACACTGATGTATGATACTGGCTATATTACCCTGGTCTGTGATACTGGCTATATTACCCTTATCTGTAATACTGGCTATATTACCCTCATCTGTAATACTACCTATATTACCCTCATCTGTAATACTGCCTATATTACCCTGATCTGTAATACTGCCTATATTACCCTGATCTGTAATACTGGCTATATTACCCTGATCTGTAATATTGGCTATATTACCCTGATCTGCATGGGCGTCAGCAGAACTTTTTTCAGGGGGGGCATCATTTTAAGGTCACCCATGCTCCGCCCCTTTTTGACAGTGTCATGAAGGGGAGGGGCTTAGTCATTATCACATATGCCCACATAGATCCCCCTTTAGAGCAGGCCAGGCCACATATATCGCCCATGCTGATCTGTAATACTGGCTATATTACACTGATCTATGATACTGGCTATATTACCCTGATCTGTAATACTGGCTATATTACCCTGATCTGTGATACTGGCTATATTACCCTGATCTGTGATACTGGCTATATTACCCTGATCTGTGATACTGGCTATATTACCCTGATCTGTAATACTGGCTATATTACCCTGATCTGAGATACTGGCTATATTACCCTGATCTGTGAGGCTGCGCTATATATCATGATCTGTGAGGCTGTATACCATAATATATGAGGCTGTGCTATATACCATAATCTGTCAGGTTGCACTATATACCATGATCTGTCAGGCTGCGCTATATAGCATGATCTGTGAGGCCAATCATGGTGCCGGGATGATTGAAGCACTAACACCAGGTGTGTGGAGTATCTCTTTCTAAACTTTCTGGAATACATATAATGCTATTGTGGTGTAGAATCTGGGCCTGCTGTCCCTCCATCCCACTTTCTTTCCTTCCTTCTCTCTCCTTCCCTCCTTCTTTCTTTCTTTCTTTCTTTCCTTCTTCCTCCATCCCTCATTCATCTCAGACTTGAGCCACACCGATTTAAGCCACACTTACTATTTAATTTAAGCCATGCCTATTTTTCACCGAGGCACGCGGCATTTTCCTCCTGCAGCTGTGTCACGCCTGCAAACGTATGCCCCGCCTCCTAATTATAACAACACCCCGCCCAAAGACAAAAAAGTGTCCCTGTAAATTTTTGGACAATGTTGGCAACTATGTATGCAAAGTAGTGAGTGTACAGCTTGTATAACAGTGTAAATTTGCTGTCCTCTTAAAATAACTCAACACACAGCCATTAATGTCTAAACCACTGGCAACAAAAGTGAGTACACCCCTAAGTGATAATGTCCAAATTGGGCCCAATTAGCCATTTTCCCAAGGTCTCAGGTGTGAATGGAATGCAGGTGTGTTAAATTTGGTGTAATCGCTCTCACTCTCTCATACTGGTCACTGGAAGTTCAACATGGCACCTCATGGCACGAACTCTCTGAAGATCTGAAAAAAAGAATAGTTGCTCTACATAAAGATGGCCTAGACTATAAGGAGATTGCCAAGACCCTGAAACTGAGCGGCAGCATGGTGGCCAAGACCGTACAATGGTTTAACAGGACAGGTTCCACTCAGAACAGGCCTCACTATGTCGACCAAAGAAGTTGAATGCACGTGCTCAGCATCATATCCAGATTTGTCTTTGGGAAATAGACGTATGAGTGCTGCCAGCATTGCCGCAGAGGTTGAAGGGGTGGGGGGTCAGCTTGTCAGTCCTCAGACCATACACCGCACACTGCATCAAATTGCTCTGCATGGCTGTTGTCCCAGAAGGAAGCCTCTTCTAAAGATGATGCACAAGGAAAGCCTGCAAACTATTTGCTGAAGACAAGCAGACTAAGGACATGGACTACTGGATCCATGTCCTGTGGTCTGATGAGACCAAGATAAACTTATTTGGTTCAGATGGTGTCAAGCGTGTGTGGCGGCAACCAGGTGAGGAGTACAAAGACAAGTGTGTCTTGCCTACAGTCAAGCATGGTGGTGGGAGTGTCATGGTCTGGGGCTGCATGAGTGTGGCTGGCACTGGTGAGCTACATTTCATTGAGAGAACCATGAATGCCAAATATACTGTGACATACTGAGGCAGAGCATGATCCCCTCCCTTTGGAGACTGGGCCGCAGGGCAGTATTCCAATATGATAACGACCCCAAACACATCTCCAAGACGACCACTGCCTTGCTATAAAGAAGCTGAGGGTAAAGGTGATGGACTGGCCAAGCATGTCTCTAGACCTAAACCTTATTGAGCATTTGTGGGGCATCCGAAAACAGAAGGTGGAGGAGTGCAAGGTCTCTAACATCCACCAACTCCAAGATGTCGTCGTGTGGAAGAGGACTCCAGTGGCAACCTGTGAAGCTCTCTTGAACTCCATGCCGAAAAGGGTTAAGGCAGTGCTGTAAAATAATGGTGGCCACACAAAATATTCAAACTTTGGGCCCAATTTGGACATTTTCACTTAGGAGTGTACTCACTTTTGTTGCCAGCGATTTAGATATTAATGGCTGTGCGTTGAGTTATTTTGAGGGGACAGCAGATTCTCACTGTTATACAAGCTGTACACTTACTACTTTACATTGTACCAAAGTGTAATTTCTTCAGTGTTGTCACATGAAAAGATAGAATAAAATATTTACAAAAATGTGAGGGATGTACTCACTTTTGTAAGATACTGTACCCAGAGGCGTAACTAGAACCTTCAGGGCCCCGGTGCAAGAAATTATGAAGGGCCCCCTGGCCAGGGCCCTACCCACTGATCCTGGGGCCCTTTACGCCTATCGTGGGTCCCTTTATTACGATACTGCAGTGGGGCCCTTTCACAAGTTCTGCAGCAGGCCCCAGGGGGACCAGGGAAGCACACAGGGGCCCTGGGAACAGCAGAAGACAAGTAAACTGGATAGAGGAAAATGGAGGGGATTGGGTCCTCTAAATGCCACCCCGCCATCCCTCCTATTCAGGTGTACAAGGGAGGCACATGGGCCCCCTGGACCATGGGGCCGGGTTGCAATTGCAACCCCTGCAACCCCTATCGTTATGCCCCTGACTGTACCTATAACAAGCAAAATTCTACCTACTTCCTAGTAAATAAGCAGCCTACAGTCTTTAAACTGTGTAAATTGACAGCGCTATATAAGTACCTGAAATGAATAAAAGTACCTGAAATTAAACAGTAGAAATACGCTTAAAAAGTTACTTAACTCAGGTTGCAGTGGGTTCACGATCTCTGTAGGCAACAAGGACCCAGGCTTAATCTATAAGCAGTTGCTGAAGATAAGGCAAAAGCATCTTCAGGTATAGCTTCTTCTGGCTGGTACAGACCTTCCTTGGTGTTACATCATTACAGAGTTCTCATGTCAGCCTGATAACCTTTTATTAGAAAAATTTACCATTTACCAAATTGGCCCCTTTTCTAGTATGTGAGCTTCAAATAGAGAAACGTTCTCAAAGTCTACCTCAAGGTGACACTATGGTATCATACATGCCATAGGTTATATATGTCAGAAAAGCCAAGCTATTGTTTTCTATGGTTACAGAACAATAGACTGATCCAACTGTTAACTGAAATGCAAAAATGGTATCTAAGTTCCCATTGTTTGAGAACAGCCTGTGTAATAGTTACCAAGTAGAGTTGAGCGAACCCGAACTGTAAAGTTCGGGTCCGTACCGAACTTTGGGGTGTCCGTGACCCGGACCCGAAACCCGGACATTTGAAAAAAGTTTGGGTTTGGGTTCTGGGTTGGGGTATTTGATCCCGCCTGTTGAATAGCTGCAGGGCAGCCAATCAACAAGCGTTTCACTGGTTTGCCCTTAGAAGCCATCACAGCCATGCCTACTAATGGCATGGCTGTGATTGGCCAGTGCATCATGTGACCCAGCCTCTGTATAAGCTGGAGTCACGTAGTGCTGCATGTCACATGCTCTCTGGGTAGTGTAGGGAGAGGATGCTGCCGGTGCTGTGAGGGACAGATTGCAGATATAATAACATCTCATCCTGCATTACAGAACGTTCTGATTGTGGACTAGGTAGAGAATACAACTACTACTGCTTTTAGGGACAGATTGCAGATCTCATCCTGCATTACAGAACGATCTGACTGGACTAGGTAGAGTCTACTGCTTAGAGGGACAGATTATTGTTCTAAAATCATCTTCTAGTTCTATAGGGAGAGGTTCCTGCTGTTGCTGTAAGGGACAGATTATTGTTCTAAAATCATCGCCTACTCCTATAGGGTCAGGTTCCAGCTGTTGCTGTAAGGGACAGATTATTGTTCTAAAATCATCTTCTAGTTCTATAGGGAGGGGTTCCTGCTGTTGCTGTAAGGGACAGATTATTGTTCTAAAATAATTTCACTTCCTTTTGCAGCCCTCTAGCACTTTCCAGGACTTTTTTACAGTCATTTTTGTGCCGAAAAGTTTGGGTCCCCATTGACTTCAATGGGGTTCGGGGTAAAGTTCGGGTCAAGTTCGGTACCGAACCCGGACTTTTACCCGAAGTTCGGCCGAACCCACCGAACCCGAACATCCAGGTGTTCTCTCAACTCTATTACCAAGGCATACGTGCGTGGTTTCCTGCACATGCACAAAGACTGCTACTAGGGAAGTTCAAAACCTTTCCTGCCTTTACACGTGCACAGAAAATCACCTGCGCTTGCACAGATGTGCTAACAGGCTTTCCCAGGACCTAAAGACTGGACAGAGCCTGTGGGTACATCTGCTCATGCGCCATAATGGTGGCACATGAAGGGGCGGAGTCATCTGAGAGGCGGATTCTACTTTTGGCAACGTACCGCTTTAACTAGAGTACAAGTTTACCAAGGCAATGATTTGAATGAGCACCATTGAAAACAATGTGAATTCCATTGTCATGCGATTCTGTGCGACTCAAGTCACATCTGAAATCGCACTAGTGTGAACACAGCCTAAAACCAAATCATTTGTTTCCCAAGTTACCCATTAAATGCACTGTAACAGGCACCCACGTGCATTGGTGGTGACCTGCGGTGTATTATCCGTTGGCCACTACTGTGTAGTGTGTTGGGGTGCCATTCAAAATCAATGGTACCCCAACACACCACACCACAGTGCATTGCATTGCAGTAATGTGTGATAATACGTTTATCCGGAGCATTACCATAACGTGACTATTTGAATGCTCTTCAAAGCCCAACTTGGAGCAAAAAGGAACAGTTCCATAAATATTTAAAATATAGGAAGACTTTAATTTTCTTTAATTTCACCTGCTCAAGGTCAAATTGTAGAAACACGGATGTGATGAATATGTGATGAAGAAATGTGTCCCATTTTGTGTTTTTCTTGATTTTGTATCTTTTTTAACATTTTTTCCTATATTAGGCTGCAGGGGAATCTGTTTTTCCAGTGTGCCATAATGTGCAGAATAGACTTGAGAATAATGAGTTTTTTATGTGATGAAATACATAAACAAATCAGATTGTAACATGCAGGTTCAATTTGGTTTAGAAAGTGAATTTACATAGAAATGAAATCTGGAGGGATGTATATCCTCCATGTGACCTATTTTGCATAAAGCATATTGCTGCCAGGTCTGGAAAAAAAAGTACACTTTTCTATCCATTACTTGGGAAGGGTTTGTATTTTCTGTGGATTTACATCTGAGAATGAAGTTGTGCTCTGATCAAAGCATAAGGGACTCAACAGATGTTGTACAATTTATGGAAAAAATATTAAAATATGTCAATGTTTATTAATATGTAAACGCTGGAAATACATTATAAAAGGGTATGTAAACCAAAATCTATTTTTCAGTACCCTTGGCATCATGCCTCACTGTATACAGTTTTCTTAAAATGTATCTGTGGTCAAAATGTAAACTCATATATTAATTTGCACATTGAATTTCAATTATCATTATCCTACTCCTATGATGTTGAAGTTTTTAAACTTACTTTGTGAAGATCCCTACAAATTCACTTCCTTGAATTCCCTGACAGTTTTCACTATGCCCTGTAAGTAGGCACACATTTCACAGAGCCTGTCTTCTGAACTGCAGAGTGGCTGGGTGGAGGAGTTTAAGGAGACGGTGCCAGTACAGGAATAACTGCCTGCAGGCAGCAAGGTACCATGGGATATGTAGTCTCTAGAAATTGAAGATAAACTGCAGAGGAATAGCTGCATAGCATGCAGGGAATCCAGAAAGTTGTGGAAAGAGATGGCCAGCAGACAGACAGAACTTGCAACGTATATCTTATACTGGGTTGTCAAAAATAAATTACATTTGTATTGCTATTACAATGTTATAAAATAAAAGCATAATAATGTAATGTAGCATAAGCAAACCATTTCTTTTTGTTACCTGGAGATCTGCCAATTCATGCATCTGCACTTCACGTTCGAAACTGAAAACACTAAGGCAATCTCACTCTGGGAAATGGAGTTCAAAAGCTTTTGCTTACAGTAAAGTCCCTCTCCTTTGGACCACTGTTCCCACAGTCCTGCCTAACTAAGTCTACTACATGACTAGGGTACCCCAGAGATAGCCTGTCTAACCTTTCCTCACAGTCCTAAAATAAATGACACCACACGGAGTTGGAGAAAATGGCCGCTAGGCCCCATTATTTACAAACAAATAACATTATATATAACAGTTTAACAAATGTAAACCACAAGCATAGTAAGATGGTTGCAGGTCTTGGGAGGCCCCCGCTAATACATCCTTTTAGTATCCGAACTCCCCGGCCGCACCACGCCAGCCCAGGGACAACCACATTCTTGCAGCTATTCCACTTTCGTTTTCCAGTTAAACCACAGTTAACTGAAATCCCACCGAGGACTCCATACCTGAGATGGGTCCTGACACAGAACCACTAAGCATCTGAAAAGCCTCCGAAGACCCCAACCGCTAACCACATCAACAGACCAATGCAAGGGAGGGTGGGTGGGAAACTTTTACTTCTGCTGGCCCGGTCTGCTGGCGCCGCCGCCCACCCCACCTTTTAATACTGGCCCGCCTCCTACTGCCAGCCCCTCCTTGCCCCTCACTCCAGGCTCCCCAGTGTTAACCCTACACTGCCCAGGCCCTGGCCCCCCTGTCATGCGGCCCTATGCTAATTTTTTTTTTTTGCTACGGGCCTCTCTCTCTTCCTGCTCAGCAGCACCCTCCTCCTGTTGACATAGCTGCCAACCAGCAGCTACAGAGAGCAGGGGCAGTGCTTATTTCACTCTCCATTCTTATTCAAATATCTGGCTAGACTTGTATATGTCCTTGCAAAAACACACTAAATGGAGGAGAAGGGAAGGATAAATTACATTTGCCTAAGAGGTGGGAGAGGACAAATGCAGCATTGGCCACTCCAGCTGTAGATGCCTCCACATTGCTCATATTTTTCTGGGAGGCAGGCAAGAGGTAGCCAACAATACTCTGGCCCTCCCCTCTCAATGCTGCATCTGGTTTCCATATGGGTAATTTGCGATGTAGTGTTTAGTCCAGTGCAGGGGGCTGAGGAGGATTAGGCAACTCTCTCCCCTGGGTTCACCTTCCCCTCAGGCTGCTGTTATCGTAATTCTCCAGACTTCCTGTGGGTATACTTTCTGTCTGTCTCTACAGTTCCCTCAAGCCATAAAGCCGACCATAGATGGCTTGTTTTCCCCATCAACACAGTCAGTGTTGATGGGGGAGTCCCTCTTGCGGAGCCATTGTGTTCTCCTGGTGGGGGGAGCGATTCCCAGTGAGAGAACACAGTTTATTGCTAGGGTCTATAATAGCCACTAGCAATAATCGCATGTAAAATCTGGCAGGCTGGTTGTACCCAAGTTGATCGATCAATCAACTTAGGTACATTCAGCCTACCCATACATGGTTCAAATCTTGGCCCGTCTCTGCTGAACCGACCAAGATTGAAACTGTCTATGGCCAGCTTAAGTCCCTTCAGGGTTCTCTCTCCCCACACAACCCTTCACACATCCCTCTTTCTCCTCTCTTAAGCCATGGGCAGGGCTTAAATCTGGCTGCATATGCAGCCAAACAAAATCCTCTTCTCACTGTCCAATCAATGTTGGGGAGGAGACACAGGCTGCTGTACACACACGTTTCCTCATGATATGTGTCTCCTTGGGTTACAAAGGCAAAGTGATAGGTTCTTTTAAAACCTCACCCCTGATACTTGCTTTTTTTGTGCCCCCATGATGTATTGTTCCTCTATCGAAGCTGGGAGTCCAAACCCACTGGAGGTACTATGGCGGGTGATGCCAATGCCTACACAGAGTTAATGACCTTCTCCCCTTCCTCACAAAACAGTGTTTATGCCTAATTATTGGCTGCTCAGGCTTGAGCACCGCATACTTGAAGAAGGTTTCATGCTCCCCTATACCTGGGGACACTACTTATTTTTACCAAGTGGACAAACCAAGGAATGGAGTAGTTGAGGAGCGCAGCTAAGGCTAATCCCACAGGTTGGAAGGTATCTTTTCAAGTAACCAGGAGAGCCTGTGATTGGCTTTCTTTAAATGTGGCCAAATATTACAGTGAGGAGCTTCTTTCTTGATATTTAAAATAATGACAAATTGTTAGTATTACCATACTACATGATGTTAATCAAAAGATTCCAGAATCCAGATTCTGAACACCAAATGAAGTTTAATGTCGTGTGTCAATGTGTTATTACTAACTGGAGCTATTACCCCATAGCCACTAGTTAGTTTTAAAGTTTCAGAGTGGGACTGAGGAACAGTAACTCAAACACTTAGTAAGAACACTGATAAAAAGGCATTTACTGTGGGATTTAGAGGACCCATTCATATTAGATGTGGGTGAGATGGTTGCTATAACTCATCTCCCAGCACATAGATCTGGCCACGGCTTGTGCCTAGGGTATGTGAGAAATGGGTGGCATTTGTCACGAAGCCCGAAGTATACTCTGAGTTTGTACTAACCAAGGGGGGTGTCATTTATTGGCTCCTTCCTTTCCTGAATGAACACAGTGAGTGATCGGTACCAATCACTCCTGTGTCTATTCACCACTGAAGCATAGTTAAGTGTGTTTACTATGCTCTAGTCTGTGAACGAGCAGAAAGCCTCAGAGAGCTTCCAATTCAGTCATCTGTGCAGCTGTGGCTGTAGAGAAAGGGACTGATAAATTTATGTCCTCGGTCACTTTGGCTGCGGGATGGGAGGGGAGCCTGTCAGGTAGGTTATATAGGGCCCCATGATTCCTAACAGCAGCCCTGGGTCCCGCCATGCACTTAGCGCAGACTTCATGCATGCACTTCACTTAACCACTTGCCGACCGCCCGCCGCAGCGTGACAGCGGCAAGTTGGCTCATTATCGCGAAACAGCGTCACAGGATGGCGGCCGCGATAACGAGTATTGTGAGCACGCGTGCCGCCGAAGGCGCGCTCACTGTGTTCCGGGGGGCCAGGGAGCGGGTAGGGCGGACTCAATCGCCACCGGCTACCCGCGATGGCCCCCCCGCAGTGAGAGAACGGAGGTCCGTGTAAGTAAACACAGATCTCCGTTCTCATAGAGGGTGAAGGGCGGTGATCACAGGCTTCCTGTATATGGAAGCCGTGATCACCCCCTTCCCCAAGCCAGGCCAGCCCCCTCACAGTTAGAACACACTGAGGGAACACAGTTAACCCTTAGAGCGCCCCCTCCAGGTTAACCCCTTCACTGCTAATGGCATTTACACAGTAATCAGTGCATGCCAATGGTCCCAAAAAAGTGTCAAAATGGTCCGACATGTCCGCCGCAATATCTCAGTACCACTAAAAATCACAGATCGACGCCATTACTAGTAAAAAATATAAAAACCCCAGAAATTAATTCTCATCATCCGTAAACGCGGCAACGTTTGTGCAAACCAATCAATAACCGCCGATTGCAATTTTTTTTACCAAAAATATGAGGAAGAATATAAATCGGCCAAAACTGATGAAAAAAAAATGTTTTTTATATTTTTTTTTTGGATTTGCATTTTAGCAAAAAGTAGGAAAAATTTTTTTTTTTTTGCAAAATTGTCGCTCTTTTTTTGTTTATAGCGGCGATCAGAAATGAAGCAGAGGTGATCAAATACCACCAAAAGAAAGCTCTATTTGTGGGAAAAAAAGGACGCAAATTTAGTTTGGGTACAACATCGCACGACTGCGCAATTGTCAGTTAAAGCGACGCAGTGCCGAATCGCAAAAAGTGCTCTGGTCCTAACCTGGGAAATGCTTCCGGGGCTGAAGTGGTTAACTCTTTTTTTCCGTACCTGTGTAGAGGTATACCGGTGGTATAGACGACAACATCTCCCTCGCTGCAAGAGGCTATCTCATCTGTCACAGGTACACGCTTACGACAGGCTGCTAGAGAGATCTTTGTTACCCTTGGTAACCACTTGTATCATCACACTGTATAAACTCCTGTACCGTTATCCTCATACCCCAATGTGTTTAGTAACCCGAAGCTGTAGACTACAGTATGTGTGCCGGCTACTTGTGTAGCGCACCCCCTAAGGAGCTGCAAGTAGAAAGGGATCCCTCACCCTGCACAGCCTGGCACGCTGCATCTTCAAGCACACTGCAGTCAGGAAACAGTCCAGTGCTTTGTTTATGTGTTATATTGAGGGGAATAAACTTGGATGGGGATAGGGGTATTATGGGTCAAATTCTTCTGTGCAGTCTATTTACACACTCCTCAGCCCCTCCAGCACAACACTTGCTGGCAGCACAAAAATCACCAGGACCAGCTGGTAATTAGGTGATCTGACAATAGGGCTCAGGCAGATGTAGCAAATGCCCATTACAGGCAGGGACCGCAGAACCCTTGGCTGTGTAGCAAAGTCCTAGTGCCCAGCAGTCCTTCTGTGGCTACTGGCCACCTCTTCAGGCACTGCCAGCCCACCATAGTGACTGTATCACTCACCAGCCCACCTGGCTGTCTTCTCCCTCTAGATCGCTGCCGGCTGAGTGATACCAGCCTCCCTGGATCATTCACCCGACCCAGCTTAAAACACAGGTTTGGCTGCCAGCCAAGCCAAAACATTTTACCTACACTACAAAAATTCTATCATTACCTACTCTAACACATTAGCGGGTGCTACACTTACATTACACCCCTTTAGTAAGTTCAGACCAGGCAAAGGCAAAGTTTCAAAAGCTTTACTTGAATAATTCAGCATGATGACATTCATGGTAATAGTTCAACATAAAGTGCAGTCTTTTCTTATAACCATGTCTCTAACTCTGGCTTGTGGTTGCCCCAGCATAGCTCCAATAGATAAGAGTCCATATTTGGTAGAGTCTATAATAGGTTACTTCAAAGAGCACTGCAAGTTCCAGCAGTCTCCCCTAACAGTGGGAATTCCGATCCCAGTATTGTACTGGCAACTCTGGTTCCAACAACGGTGACAAGAAGCACATCTCTCTAGCTCAGAACCCCAGGCCCCCAGGGCTAATGGTAGCGAACCCCCTGTTCCTTTAATAACACGCAGAACTAGTGGGTTGGGGCCAGCAAAGCCCATAGTTCACCATAACATATTCTTCCCAACTGGGACAGTGTTAAAGTGGAAGGAAAGCCTAATACTTCAATTCTGCCTTGCAATCATTAATGTTTGCTAAGTTCAGCTTTATGTCTCAAAATGAAAAATCACTGTTTTTCTACTTTTAATTTGCAGTATTCAGTGTCTGTCACATGACTTCAATCACTTCTTTCTGAACAAATGTTTACAGCAATCAGCGCCAACCCAGATAGTGCATCACAAAAATCATTTTGTCAAATCATATAACATAAAAGTCTGTAGCGGGGGGGCGTGACCGGAAGCCGACCTGCATGGACGCTTGATTCCCTAGCTCTCTCACAGCCGCTACCTTTAGTGGGATTCTAGGGGCAAATACCTCATTTCTGATGGGCAGATCCAGGGCCATCCGGTCCTCTAAAGCCCGTGGCTCTTCCCAGCCGCCGCCGGGCTCAGCGAACAGCCTGAAGGACTTCTTTTCCCCGCTCGACCTGTGACATGCGGCGGGGGGCAAGATGGCGCCGGAGGCCTCTCCACTTCATGGATCGCGGCCGCGATCCCCAACACAGCACTGCAGGCTAAGTGGGGACATGATCGGAGTGCCAGTAATCGAGCAGCACCTTCTGATCCCGGGGAGAGCAATGGCCCCCATTCAGCAAGCGATGGGGAGTGACATCCCAGACCCTCAGCAGCAGGCGGCCCTGCTTTTACTCCAGCAGAGGCTGCCTCCCTCGCAGGCCCCCCCCCCCCCCCCCGGTGGACACCCAATGCTCGGAGACATATCCACGCCTCCTGAGGACATTATCAGATCCCGGCTTCCAGAGAGAGGATTCTCTCTCACCAATGCCATCAGCAGATTCCTCCATGCCGTCGAGCCCTATCTCCCACCCCTCGGCTCCCACACCCTGGTCGGCCGCCCGGGAAGTGCAGGTAGAGACCTCGCAACAACACGTGGCAATGGTACATTCTCCGCCTAAAGCACATTCGTATTTACGGTCTATCCCTACCAGAGATGATTTCAAACAACTAATTGAGGATGTTAAATCTACAAGCCGCAGTGAAATCCAGGCCCTCCACTCAGGCCTTAAACATTTGGCAAATAGGGTGGACCTGGTCGAGGAGGATGTCCAGGAGGCCAGAATAGCAATCCAACATACCCAGGCTCAGGGCTCGGACCAGAGACTCCTTCTTCGGAATATGCAAAGACATATCGAGGACCTGGACAATCGGGGCCGCAGAAATTATATAAGGGTGAGGAGCTTACCAGAACAAGAGGGTCCGGAGGACATTCAACAGACTTTGGAGACTTTATTCAATTCAATACTTGGCGAACCCCCAGACAGACCAATCAAACTGGACAGGGCCCACAGAGCTCTGCGTCCCAAGGGCCCTGCATCTGCTCCTCGGGATGTGATCTGCAGGGTCCACTCCTACCCGCTCAAAGAAGACATTATGAAGAAAGCTCACACCCATCGGAATATACAATTTGAAGGAGCCCGTATTCAGATATTTCCGGATCTCTCCTGGATAACCCTCCAGAAGCAGAGATTACTCCAACCCCTCTTACGCACCCTCCAGGAGCAGGATATTATTTATCACTGGGGCTTCCCCTTTAGCCTCACGGCCAAACGCAATGGGAAATCCGCAATATTGCGATACCCTGAGGACTTGCTGCTCTTCTGCAGCACCCTGGAAATCCCATTGCCACAACTCCCGGATTGGGACTTGGTGTCTATGCCTCCTGTTCAGCCCGGATCAGAGGGCAAAACCTCCTCAGTAAAACATCCAAGAGGCCTGGATACTCCCCGCAAGACCCATAGACAGAAAAATGGGTGAAGCTCATACTGTGGCAACTACGAAATATGCTTAAATACACCAACCAGCCCCCATTATGGACAGACTAGCACTGCCCACTTGCCATTTTAGCACTTAGCCCCCATACATGAATCGTTCCTTAATGTTTGTCTATTTGGCTACCAGTTGAGAGACCTATGTTTGGTTGTTTCTCCTCTTACTGACCCCCCCTTTCAAAAAGACCCTATTTGTAATTTTATTTTGCACTGTCCACCCATTTCATTTTGTTTTGTGGTTAGACAGTACTGGAGGAGTCTAACTAGTTATAACGCCCCTCCTGGGCTTGACTTAACAGTGTCTTTTTAGCAGACCATATTATTACCATTGTATTTTTGGTATTACCTTGTGCTAACTCTTGTCTTCTTTTTCAGATCTTTCTCTTGATATTCCTCTTTTTCCTGGTTCTTCCAGAGTTTTTTTTTTTTTTTCTCTTTCTCTTCTTTTCTTTTCTTATCGGAGTTCCTCTGATCTTCCTGGAGAGTAAGGCCATCTTCAACCCACACCGGACAGCGACAAGACAGATAAGTCCCTTTCTATATTACTCTTACACTTCAACATGGTCAAAATCCTTTCTCTTAATGTTCGGGGCTTGAACTCCAACAGGAAGAGAAAGCTAGCACTAGAGGAATTCAACAATTCTAATGCGGACGTCGTCCAGATTCAGGAGACGCATTTTGATAGGCAAGGCTCATTTAAGTTCGCATCCAAACTCTTCCCACGGGTCTACCAAGCCACCAACCCCAGAAAAAGGGCAGGGGTGGCGATACTGATCCGACGAGGTTCTCCTTTTACATGCTCAGAATTTCACATGGACCCAAATGGCCACTATGTGATACTAAGAAGCCAATGGCAGGCCCAAGATGTGACACTATGTGCCATATACCCCCCGAATGTCCGTCAGATTAGCTTTGTACGCAGAACCCTATCCCGTCTTCTCCGCCAACCTCACGGGTACCTAATTGTGGGTGGGGATTTCAACTTAGTACACTCAGCAGTCCTTGATCGCCACTCGATCAAATCCCGTAACCTCCCCCCTCGTACACTTCGGGAGTCCCAACAATTTAGGTGGGTCACTAGACACCATGCTCTGTTTGATGCCTGGCGAGACCTTCATCCAAATGAACGCCAATATACGTTTTTCTCCTCGCCGCACCAAACGCATTCCAGAATTGACTTTTTCTTTGTGAACAATTCTACCTTAAGCATAGTTAAGACAGTGGACATTCTTCCAATATCCTGGTCAGAGCACGCGCCTATCTTACTATTGATATCCTTGGGGACCCCGCTCCGTAAGCCATGCCAATGGCAGCTAAATAACTACCTCCTCCAACATCTCCCATCCACGCTTGAGCTAAACACTACCCTAATGCATTACTTTGCTGAAAACGACACACCTGATGTCTCTATCCCCACCCTATGGGAAGACTATAAGGCAGTCCTTCGGGGTAAATGTATAGCCATTTCCTCAGCCATGAAAAAAAATGCCACAGCCCTCAAGACAAGCACAGAACATGAACTTCAGGCTCTGGAGCATCAACTTCAGCTAGCCCCATCTCTGTCCTTACACAAAAAAATCATAAATAAACGTGCAATCCTCAAGGACATTGCATTGGGCAGGGTTGAAAAAGTGTTACTTAGGCTGAAACAACAATTCTATGACAAAGGCAACAAAGCTCATACTCTCCTAGCCAGGGAGCTTCGTGATCAGACTTTGATCAATACCCCTGACATATTAGAGACCAAAATGGTCAAATGATCTCCCACCCACGGGAAATAGCGACTGCCTTCCGGAGTTATTATGAGAAACTCTACAATAACCCGGAAATCCCGCATGTCCTGGCGTCACCAGATCTTTTATCCCGAGTAGAAGAGTATTTAGAACAGAGCTGTATAGCCCGCATCACCTCTTCTGACCTTCTCTCCCTGAACGCACCTATAACTGAGGAGGAAATTGAAGTGACGATTAATTCTCTCCCGACCCGAAAAGCCCCCAGACCTGATGGTCTCCCCTACGAGTATTACATGTCATTCCTACCTAGACTAGTGCCCTACGCGTTTCTTAAAGATACCCCAGTTCCTCCAGATATGCAGAGATCGTTCAGCACCTTAGTCCCCAAAGCTGACAAGGATCCCTCCCTCTGCGCTAGTTATAGACCAATTGCAATGTTCAACGCTGACCTAAAGATTTTCACGAAACTTTTCTCCATGCGCCTGAATGTAATCCTCCCGTCCCTGATACACAAGGACCAGGTATGATTTGTTCCGCTTCAACAGGCTGGGGATAACACAAGGAAGGTCATAGATCTGGTGGACATTGTAAATTGGGAAACCACCCCTTCCGTAATGCTCAGCCTTGCCGCAGAAAAGGCTTTTGACCGCCTCGGGTGACCTTTTTTATTTGCCACTCTGCGTTACATGGGCTTTCAGGGACCGTTTCTCCATGCTGTCTACCATCTCTATCACAGTCCCACCTCACAGGTTAAGACCCCTTATGCTCTCTCCACCCCTTTCTCAATTAGCAATGGGACCCGACAGGGTTGCCCACTCTCCCCCTATTGTTCGCGTTATGTGTGGAACCCTCGGGGAGTGATGATCCGAGATAGGGAATTCAAAATTTCTCTATTCGCTGATGACATTATTTTATCACTGACCCAGCCGAGAATCTCCCTACCCAATTTACAAGCTGAGTTAGATAGGTTCGGTAAAATCTCTGGCTACAAAATTAACTCATCCAAGTCGAATGCCCTTCCCATTCATATCCCTCCGGCAGAACTTAGTTGCCTTACGGCCTCATTCCCATACAGGTGGCACTCTCACTCACTCAAATATCTGGGGGTGCACATAACCTCAAATTTCTCATCACTCTACCAAGCCAACTTTCCCCCATTATTCCAACAAATCCATCTATTGCTTCAACAATGGAAGAAGCATCACATCTCCCTTTTGGGACGTATAGCATCAATTAAAATGACTATTCTTCCCAAACTGGTTTACCGCTTCCAATACCAGTCCCCTACGCCCATCTAAGAAAACTGCAAGCAGACTTGCTACAATACACCTGGAATTATAAACGACACAGAATCCCCAGATCAGTCCTCCTGACCTCTCGTACGGAAGGAGGTCTGGCGTTCCCCAATCTTATTAGATATTACCAAGCGGCCCAGCTCCGCGCTATTGCCTCCTGGTTCACCCACCGCTCCTACAACAAATGGACGGAAATTGAAAAGCTGACGCTAGCCCCAATACACCCAAACAGTTTCCTGTGGAGTTCGAATGCAGAAGTCCCTGCTTATCGCATGCTGGGAACAGTATCCCATTTGAGATCACTATGGCGGACAATCTCACGCCAACATAGTCTTGCCTCAGACAAATCTGTGCTAACGTCCTTTTTATACAACCCAGAATTACTGGAGGGATTAACCCATCAGGTGCTCTCACACCCCACAGACAAGGATCCCCTTACCTCCACCTGTTAAACTGGCTGGACATCAACCAGGGGAGAATTACGGGATCCGTCAGTCTCAGTGGTGATCTACTATCTATAAACTCTACTCGGTACACTTACCTAGCTCTGCACACTGGTGCTCCCTGGATCCATCTGCTGGTTTTAAGTCGAGTCTTCTCAGCAGTCTATGTTTGATCAAGACCTTACCCTCACCAGACTCCAGCCTTTATGATCTGCTGACTGAAAAGCAGTAGGTCCATTTGTTCTGGTGAGTGAGCGCACAAGAGGGTCACGTTGGGCACTTGTCACCAAGAGCACAGTTTTATATGGAGCACTGAAGAGCACTTTATGCACATTGTCACTTGATACAGTTTTGGATACAGTTATTGTTTCATCACTGAAATTTGGACGCTATGGACTTTTATGTTATATGATTTGACAAAATGTTTTTTGTGATGCACTATCTGGGTTGGCGCTGATTGCTGTAAACATTTGTTCTTGGGCAGGTTCTTCCTGAGTACGGCTGCCCCCAGTCTTTTTTTGCACTTATTGCTTCACAGCATTGTAGTGTGTACACTTATTTGAAACTTTAGTTTCACATTTCCACAGTGCAGATTTACAGGTTTTATAATACTCTTCCTTCTGAGTCTAAGGCCCCTTTCACACTGGGGCTGGCAGGCGGTAGCGGTAAATCCCCGCTAGTCTCAGCGGGGATTTAGCGCTGTTATAGAGGCGCTACGGCGCCGCTATGCAGGCGGGTGCGGGGCACTTTTAACCCCCCACAAGGGGTTAAAACGGGGTTAAAAGTGCCGGCGCGCCGCGCTACCGAGGCGGTGTGCAGCCGCTTCGGAAGCGCTGCCCATTGTTTTCAATGGGCAGGGGCGGTGGAGGAGCGCTGTATCACCGCTCACCGCACCGCCCCAAAGATGCTGCTTGCAGGACTTTTTGTAACGTCCTGCAAGCGCACCGCCCCAGTGTGAAAGCACTCCGGCTTTCACATTGGGGTGGGTGAGAAGGGATTTTTGAGGCGCTTTACAGGCGCTATTTTTAGCTAAATAGCGCCTGTAAAACGCCTCAGTGTGAAAGGGGCCTAAGAGCAGCCAGTGGGCGTGGTTACTGAAGGCTAGTGCCATTACTTCCAGGACATACAGGATGGGAGGAGCTGATCATAGGTTCCTGCTCAGTGCTCTCTCACGAATAAGGATGCATTATGAGAAAATGAAGAAATAAAAAAAAGAACGATTCACCATAGGGGGGCTGGGAGGTCCAGTGCACACATGCAGTATAGCTGTGCAGGGCTTTGAATCAAGACTACCACAGGAGAAGAGAGCTGGACACAGGAGAAACTGTTAATGTAGCTGGAAGTGCTCTGGGATCTCGGCTCACAGTCTACAATGAACATTGTACCTTAACTCCACATGATTCCACCTTGTAGTGTGAGTGTAACACACAACAAGCAGAAAACTTTACTAAACCCACTTGTAGTGTGAATGTAATGCATGACAAGCAGGAATCTCTCTCTGTTGCTGAACAGGAAGCAGCTGATTGTCTGGCTGAGATTAGACTAGCAAGCCTGAAAATGCATAATATAAAAGTTAAACATATTTAACCTGGAAACGGTGGCATGGCATCACTTCATTTACCTGGATGTCAACGGCGCCATCTTTTGAAAATTGAAAGTATTCAAAAGCGCCAATTTTGGTGTTTTCAATGCTTTTTAAGGGCAGAGGAGGGATTTGAGTTCTTATAGAGCCCAGATCCATCCATAAAGAGTACCTGTCACATGCCTTTTGCTGTCACAAGGGATGTTTACATTCCTTGTGACAGCAATAAAAGGGATTTAAAAAAATGAATGTTAAGCAACAGTGTAAACTTAAAAAAAATAAACGTATAATTTAAAAAAGTGCCCCTTTCCCTCGGTGCTAGCGCACAAAGCGAAACGCGCGCATTATTCCTGCACGCAAACATCGATCGTCCCACACATGTGAGGTATCGCCGAATGTCAGATCATAGGCAGTAATTCCAGCACTACACCTCCTCTGTAAATCTAAACTGGTAACCTGTAAAGGCTTTTAAAGCGTTGCCTATGGATTGTAAAATGTATTTCCTTTGTTGCCGCTGCGCAGGTGTGTGAAATTTTAAATGTTTGTATCTATTTACTCGGCATAACAGGATCTTTTATAGTTTACCAGAAAATTGTGGGGTTTTTTTTGCATTAAGATTCAAAAAAGTGTATTTGTTACAAAAAATTGCGTTTGAAAAACCACTGTGCAAATAACGTGTGACATAAAAAATTGCAAAACCCACCAATGTATTCTCTAGGGCCTCTGCTTTAAAATGTATATATATAATGTTTGGGGGTTCTAAGAAATTTTCTAGCAAAAAAAAAAATGTTTGTTACATGTAAACAAAAAGTGCCAGAAAAGGCCTGGTATGAAAAGGTGGAGGGCCGGGCTGTGGAACACTGGCTACAAGAAATTTTCAGCAAAGAGGCCTTTACCCCCCTGTTTGCCATGGAAAGGGCACACCGCACGCCACCTCGCCCTCTTTCTCCAGGAAATCCCCCGCGCTCTATGCCTGCTGAACTACAAAGACCGAGAGATCATCCAACGCCTTGCTAGGGAAAGAGGTTGGTTCAATACAATGGGACTAGAGTCTCCTTCTTCCCTGGTTTCTCCGCGGAAGTCCAATGCCGGAGAGCCAAATACATTGATGTGAAAAAGAGACTGCAGCATCTCCAACTAAAATATTCTATGCTTTATCCTGCAAGGCTACGTGTCACAGTTGGAGGCCAAGCCCATTTCTTTGAGACAGCTCCAGATGCAGCGGCCTGGCTAGACCAGCATGAGCAGGACCTTCGCCATCGACAACTGAACCGTGATGGGGACTGATCCCTGGGGAGCCTCTTCAAAGTCAGTATGGCACATATGTATCTACCCATGGGCAGTAATTTCCTACTGAGGGATATCACTCCTTTTCTACACCTAGCGAAGAGAAAGTTGCTGACCAACCCTACTTTACTGAAACAGACTAATGTGTGTTTGTTCCCCTAATGCACGATATGTTTACCGTCTTTGCCCTCAGCCTCGGGGGCTACTGTTCTGGTGCCTTGTTGGCACACAAAGTTTATGCTCATGGCCTACGCGGGCACAGAGAAGTCTAATTCTCCCTACATATCAACAGGGACCTGGATGTTCTACTCCTCCTCCTGTGCCTGCTTCACCTGTTATGTTTTCAGCGCAGTTGCGCCACTTTGTTACAACCTGGATTTCACCAAGTATATTGCCTGACTACTGCTCACTTCCTGTTTCGCTTTTTCCTGTTGCCTTGCCCTTCCCTGGATTCCTCTGCCCGCCCACCCTTGATGGAATTATACTATTCTGGCCCAGAATCCACCCCAGGCACATCACTTTTTTGACTCTTCTCCATGGTTAATGATAATGTAACATCCATTCCACTGGTCTCCTGGAATGTCCGATAATTACTTCCTGTGCCCAAAAGTTCCATCCAGCCATTATAGGCCTCCAGGAGAATGACTCGGGACTACTCCCAAGGGAAAGTGTCCTGGTGCACAGGGCCTTAGCATACCAAGAACTGGACTCATCAGTGGACACACTGGGTTGTTTTGTATTCTTGCACTGTAAACTGTATACCCTAATATTAGTTGTGGCCTGTGTGTATATCCCACACCCCATTTTCTAGAGATGTCTGGATCCCCAATTGGATAGGTACCCCCCAGCCCCGACCACTTCTCGGAGGCGGGGCACCATTCTCAGTCATTTCCTGGCAGAGGTGGAATGGATAGATGGCTGGTGCTTTCATAACCCTAATACCCGACAGTTTTCCTATTTCTCAAAGACGCACAGCTCGCTGTCTCTGCCTGGGCATGATGCACATACCCAATTACACCAGTAATATAGAATATTTTCCCCGTGAGGTTTCAGATCATTCCCCTCTAGTGATTTGGCTGAATACCAGGCCTACACCCACGCTGTGTAGGGCCCCGTGGAAGCTGAATGCCTTATGGCTCCAGCTATTCCCCTCTCATGACCGCATTACTCTGCAAATTAACCAATTCTTTCACATGCATGCTCAATGTGATGATGTCCTTTTCAGGTGGGAGACGTTTAAAACCTGTCTTAGAGGCACATTTATAATCAAAATCACAGCAGTTAAACGTAACTCCTCTGCCCTACTGGTGCAGGACCAGGTGTGACAGTTGGAATTATCATATGTTTTGAACCCTTCTGACTCCGCGAGGGAGGCATGAATATCTGCTCAGGACTCTCTGGACCGGTTAAGATCCTCCGCTGCGGAGCAGAGTCATTTTTTTTTTCACAAAACTAGCTTTTTATGAAGAGGGGGAGAAAACAGGTCGCCTACTTGCAAAAATAGCCAAGTCACAGCAATCCTCTCCAGCTATTGGAGACATTAGTTTGTCCTCTGGACGAGTGACCAAATGACCCAATTGTTACTGAACTTCTCTCCTTTTAGTCTGACCTCTAAAAATCTGGAGATAATTATTCTCTTGAATCACTTGAAAATTACCTCAGTACCATATCCACTCCTACCCTGTACCCTGCAGCCCGCGAGGCATTGGATGCTCTACCTACTCTGGAGGAGCTACAGAAGGCGGCCTGTTCCTTCCCTACATGTAAAGCCCCTAGGGGGGACGGTATCCATATGGAGGTCTACACCACATATGGGGAGACGGTCCTACCCAGGCTGCTCGAGGTATTTAATGCCTCACTTAGGGTCGGCTCTCTACCTAGTTTAATATCTAGGGCAAATGTTGTGCTGTTACTAAAACCGGGAAAGGACCCCCTGGCCCCTGGATCATATAGACCCATTTCACTGCTACATTGTGATGTGAAAATCTTTGCTAAAGTCATGCCTCAAAAGTCCACTGGCACTAATCTTAGGCGGTTATTCCTGAACATGCAGACGCAGGCGGATAATGCGGGTCAGAGGGCTCTCCTTTCCCTTGACACGAATAAAGTGGCCATACCTCTGGGCCATACTAGCTAAATTTGATTTTGGCACTCATTTCATTGCATGGGTACGCCCCCTATACAGTTCACCGCAGGCAGCCATGAAGGTTTCGGATAGAATGTCCCCTGCTTTTGTGCTGGGCAGGGGCACAAAACAGGGATGTCACCCTGCCCTTCGCCATAACGATTGAGCCCCAGGTGGCAATGATACGTGACAGTCCACATATCACTGGGTTCCAGTATTGTGAAATACATGAGAAGCTCATGCTGTACGCCAATGATATGTTGTTGTTTTTGGGAGACACCTCCTCCTCTCTAACTAGTGCCATGTCTTCTTTATTTCCCCGGTCCTCACGGACTACTGTAACCTTAATTTAACCCCCCTGTTGGCACGGTTTACAGACAAAACAAATATTTGGAATACACTTAAAATGTCCCTAGCGGGTAAAACCAACGTAATTTAAATGATTCTTATACCCCAACTTCTGTACCCCCTCCATAACTCCCTGGTTGTAGTCCCCCTGAAAACATTTCGGATGGTGAATTCCCTATTTAGGCTGCTGCTGCTCGTCCCCCCAGAATCAAGCTGGAACAGTTACAATATCCCAAGGATGACAGAGGCCTGGCCCTCCCAAATCCCTGCGTTTAATACATAGCCGCCCAACTCCAGCATCTCATTGGCTCTATGTCCCCTGGCATCAAGGATTCCTCTGCCCGCCTCTTGCTTGTTGGCGCAGGTACAGACTCTATTCCAGAGGAACTGGAGGCTCAATTATTTCAAAAACCCAATAAACAAATGCCTACTTATGCACTGATCCAGAAAATGTGGAGTAAGGCAAAGCAACTGCAGCGGGTGACAGGCTATACCCAGTATAGCCCACTCTGGGGAAACAATTCTTATGCTGAACTGGCCAAACTCCAGCACGGGCTCAGGTGGCGTGCATGTGGTGTTACTTTTCTCTCTCAGGTGTTCCAGCAAGGGAAATTGTTGTCTTTTGTAGAACTCCACTGTAAATTCAATTTACCGCTCCATATGTTTTATTACTATTTAGATTTATCACATGCAATTAAAGCCCAGGGTACGACAACAGATTGGTCACTTTCTCCCACCCCTGTTTTCCACCTGCTCCAGTCTGTGACTGAAACCAAAGGTTTAATTTCCCAGTGTTACCATTTACTCTTGACAGAATACCTGCAGGCGCACCCCACTAGGGCAGTGTCTCAGTGGGAAGCAGATGTGGGGAGGCTGACAGGAGATCAGTAGGAGGAAGCTTTTCAGTCAGTTAATACATGTTCGCTCAATGTCTCTCAGAAGGTATCACAACTGCATATATTACTCACGGCTCATTATACACCGGTGAGGCTTTATAGAATGGGTGGAACCCCCGGTCCACTTTGTGGTAGGTGAAAACGGGCATCCGGGGACCTCATCCATCTTCTCTGGGACTGCCCGAAATTGCACCGCTATTGGAGTGAGGTTGTCTCAACCATTAATAGAGTCTTCCAGGTAGTTATTCCCTTAAACCCAATTCAGTGTTTGCTCAGAATTCTGGAAGAGGTTGTGCAGGAGGAGATTACCAGAATAGCTATTTCCAGGGCCATATTCCAGACCAGGAAGGTCATCCTATTGTGCTGGAAATCAGCGGCTCCCACAGCAGTTAAAACATGGGTGGTTCATATGGGTAACATGCTACGCCTGGAAAGATACATTTATCAACACAGGGGCCAATTGAACAAATATGAGAAACTGATCTCCATGACATAATGCTCCTGTGCTATCCCCTAGGGAGCTCGTTCTGATGAGAGTGCTACAAGGTCCTGCAGGCTAATGGGTGAGTTGTTGGGGGGTGGGGGCATATATATTCATATCTGTGCATCACTACCTTATTGATCAAACCCAATCCATGGATTGGAGGTTTGAGGGGGACAGACCCGGTGGGCGATGATAACCGATGCGCGGTTCGACAGAGGGGTGGTTAACAAGTATTTCAATGGAAGAGGCACAGAAAGCAAGTTGTATGTATGAAAATGTGTTTATTTGAAAAAAAAAATGTGTTTATTGAATTAGTGCATTAGAAATAGTTATTATAGATGCATGTGCTAAAGTTGTTACCTGTACTTGGTTGTATGTATTTTTCAATCAAACCTTTCTGATTTAAAAAGAAAGACCTGGTCTTCAAGGTGATTTAGATTTAGACAACTTTTCACTCAAAATATTGTAGATGCATAATTAAGAAGTGACCAGAGTCTGGTTTCATTTAGTCACAGCCAATGGAATTTTTTGCAATAACCTTGTAATAAATCTGTTTCACCAAGCATCTCACTGCTCCTCTTTACCATTGTTTTGCATTGCGACAGGATTGATACATGTCCTTCATATTATATAGATGCCAAAAAGTCACATTTTGAGTGTATTTTTATCACCTCCACTATTACATGCCAGGTTTACTCATGCAAGTTTATGTACCCCAACCCTGGAATTTGGGCCCCAATGTACACTACAGGCCAGTGAGAGGGGTTTGGCAGAGACTAATAGAACTCTAATCCTTAGCACTACCCTTTAGTTGCTAAAGAACACCAAATCATCAATAAATTAACAATAAAGCACGTTTGAATTCATCCAAGGCCCTAGAGTAAAGCAGGGACAGGACGATCCCACAGGTGGGCTGCTACAACATCTTAAAGCAACTACCAAACAGTACGAAATTCAAGGGTATAGACATTTTTGGCCTTTGTTATAGTTGGAACAGCAGAACCTTTCCTCTTAAACCCTACCTACATCACTACATAGGTAGAGTTTGAGAGGAAGGAAGGGTCCCACTATGTTAATACAGCAAATACAGCAATACTAAAGCATGTCAAAGAGCCTGACCCCCAAATCTAGAATTGTTTTGGAGTGGTTCTATTGGTGACCCTCACTGGCTTGATGTACCCATGGTGGACTACCCAATTTTGTAATGGGTCAAGCAGCCCTGCAATAGTGCCTGGATGAACACCTAAATTCTTGTGAAGATAATCCACATCTCCACAAATCTTTCTGTTTAATTTTCATTTTTTACTTGAGTGTTCCCTTTGGAAATAGTACCAAATGTTGTGATTTCACCCACCCCTGAGTGCAGCCTACCTGCCCTAATCCTGTGATCCAATGATCTTGGTTGTGTGGCCCTGCACAATGACATGAATGAGTTAAACCTGACACCTTTTTTCATTTCTCAATTGCTGCATCTGGAGAAACTGGCACCCACACACCTGTCTTTGCTTAATTTTCAGTTTTTACTGAATGTCCCTTAAAGGACATCTGTACCAAATATAATCATTTCACCCTACCCCTGAGTCCAGCTCACCTGCCCAGATCCAGTGAGCCTTGTACAATGCCACTCTAGTGAAAATATCCCTGCCTAGGCCCTATTAAATTCTATGGGTAAGCCATATTCATGGTGGCCTCAAAGTCCAGCAAATTACTGCTTACCCATAGGAATAAATCGAGCAGCAGCGAACATGGTTAGTAAGATGGGATCATGTTCACTGAAAAAGGCTGTGCACCTCCAGGCAGGGTGCCACATTGAAGATCACTAGATCAAGGATGGCAAGTTTTTGAGCTATTGGGCTGAACTCAAGGCGGTGGAAATGAACTGATAAAAGGACACTTGTACCAAAGGTAAAGGTGTCTTTTAAGTATTTTAATAACCTCACTTTCCTCATTTGATCTTAGTGAACTCATCCTTTTAATCTCCTAAAAGACAAAAAATGAGGATAAAAGGTAGTAGTAACAGAGCTTCAGCAGTCAAGCAATGACTATAAGATTCCCGACATGAGAAGGGTAATCAGAACCCACTGAACAGGAGGCTCTCTGTTCCCAGCTGCCTGTTTTTATCGGCACCAAATTAATTTTTGTTTGTCTTACATGGATTCGTTAAACCTGACACCTTTCTTTTCATTTCTCAATTGCTGCATCTGGAGGGACCGGGATGCGGAGTGTTTGCTTGTACAGGGAGCACGCCAACAGTTATAGAGAAAGAGAGGCAGCCGAGATGCAGTGATGTGATAATATTGTGATTGAAATGCAATGCTGTATGAGAGGAGACAGCAATTTGGCCTACATAAAAAAAGAGGCTTTTTCATTTCTCGTTGCTATGGCGAACAACTTCTCTCATAACAGGGTATAGAATGGAGGTTGTTTTTCTCTTGAATAGGAAATCAGATGCAAAAACACATTATTAACTCTCTTCACTGCCACGGGCAAGAGCAAGCACTAAAAATTCAGAGCCTCTAAGTAATAAATAGGTTAAATGCTATGCAACTGGAGACTTTGGCTGCTGGATGTAAAATAAAATGTAAAAAACGCTTTTTTTTAAGGGGGGGGATTATCAATTCCTAAGAATAAGCAATAGATATTCATAGAGCATACATTTTTGCATTCATATGGTCTACAGAGAAAAACCACAGAATATACATATTATTTTTTCAACTGCATAACCTCAACATGCAAGGGTCATAGATATTGTAGGTACGTTACCATCTAAAAACATTTGCTGATTGTCACCAATCTAAAAATAAAAAAAAACACATCTTGCAATATAGACTTTTTATAATCTATTGTTCTGCTACCCAATTCTTCAAATCTTTAGTCTCTTTCAGAACAAAGCTACTAGCAGGATTTCCACCATCACACCCTTCAAGGCATTTTGGATGCCTCCAACTTTCCTACCTCCCAACTTTTTGAGATGGGAAAGAGAGACACCTATTAGGAAAAATGATGTAGGCATAGGACACACCACATGCCACATCCCTGTTACATGAAGAATTAACCCATTAATGCCTCTTGTTCCAATATTGGAACAGTATTGATGTGGGAATTATTTATTTCCTACTGGTAACATATGAATTTTAGGCGCAAATTAAAAAAATATTCAACCTTAGGCATAAATGGGTTAATACACAAATAGTTGGTTAAGCCTACAAGTGCTTTTTTAGTGTTTTTTACACTATTCCTTCATACTGGCTTTTGAAATTTACAGACGCAACAATTTAGAAATTGGAGGAAAGGTTTGGCACTGTGCAACACTTTTTGATAGATAAATAGTGAATTTTATTGCATAGATATACATCAGATCAAAATTAGGGGCAAAAAGGGGGGGGGGGGCAGGAGGAACTTTGTCCCAAAAATAGAAATAGTCTTTCCAAATCAGGGATAGCTGGGAGCATTGCCTATGCCCCCCACTGAACATGGCTCTACCCTCTTTTTTATATTAATACTTTTTATTAGACATTATTTTTCCTTTTCTTTTACACATATATTTTTACAATTGCACATAAAACACTTTACAACCACCAACAATTACAGTTATGGTTTTGATTGTTTCCAGCTATCATAATAATTGCCATGCACCCCTAGTGCATTATAAAATATATATATATATATACGCAAAACAAGAAACAAAATCATACATAATAACCCACTATCTATAGACATTCCCTCAATCTTCTAATTAGGCAAACTATTAGGATCTCTCTATGTGACCCATACCATTTCCCCTATGAATATATTAACACTTTTGACCTAAATTAAATTTTGCACTTTATTCAAATAATTACAGTGTTTTATTATCCCTTACCTAGTAACCTCTCTCTAACTAGTTGTAGAAGAACTACCTCCGATGTATTCAACCATTTGTCCCATATTTTTATAAATGTAGCTGGGTTGCCACTATGTTGGTATACCATATGTTCTTTTTGTACAACTTCATTTACTGGGTTAGCCCATAGGGAGTGAGTTGGGGAGTGGTCTTGGATATCCATCTTTGCGCAATAAAGTTTTTGTGCTATAAACAGGCAAATAATCGCTGTGCAAACCTGCGATGGAAAACACTCTCTATCCAGCCACCCCAAAATACATACACTATATTACCAAAAGTATTGGAGGGCCTGCCTTTACACGCACATAAGCTCACAATAAAAAAAAAATTAAAAAATGGGCAGACTCAATGGACTTCTCAGTGTTTTTCTGCTGTCGCTGTTCTATATTTCTATGCACATGAACTTTAATGACATCCCAGTCTTAGTCCAAAGGGTTCAATATTGAGTTGCCCCATCCTTTGCAGCTATAACAGCTTCAACTCTTCTGGGAAAGCTGTCCACAAGGTTTAGGAGTGTGTATATGGGAATGTTTGACCATTCTTCCAAAAGCGCATTTGTGAGGTCAGGCACTGATGGTATTATTATCATTATACAGGATACAGTTTGCACAGCGCTTTACAATATGAGGGCAGACAGTACAGTTACAATACAATTCAACACAGGAGGAATCAGAGGGCCCTGCTCGTTAGAGCTCACAATCTAGAAGGGAATTGAAACAAAAGGTAATAACTGTGGGGGATGAACTGGTAAAGAAAAATGAAAAAGTAGTTGCTAGGGGTGGGTAGAATAAGCTTCTCTCAAGAAGAGGGTTTTCAGAGATCGTCTAAAAGCTAATAGTAGGACATAATCGGACAGGTTTGGGTAAAGAGTACAAAGAGAATGATTAGGTTGGTATTTTGAGACTAGGCTGGTGATGTAGCTGGGGGCTAAATTGTGGTTGGCTTTGTAAGTTGTTGTGAGTATTTTGAATTTAATTAGTTGGGTGAGCGGGAGCCAGTGGAGGGATTGACAGAGAGGAGTAGCAGACACGGAGCGATTGGTAAGGTGGATGAGTCTGACAGGAGCATTCATGATGGATTGAAGGGGGGATAGGCTGTGTAGAGGTAAGACAGGGAGCAGGGAGTTGCAGTAGTCAAGGCGAGAGATGACCAGGGAGTGAATTAAAAGCTTTGTTGTGTCATTGGTTAGAAAGGGTCGTATTTTTGAGATGTTGTGGAGGATGAGGCGGCAGGATTTGGACAGTGATTGAACGTGGGGCTTAAAGGAGAGTTCAGAGTCTAGGACTTCCCCTAGGACCTTGGCATGTGGTGATGGGCTGATAGTTGTGCCATTGATTATGACAGAGAGATCAGGGGAAAGGGCACATGGTGGAGGAAAAATTATAAGTTCGGTATTGGATAGATTGAGTTTGAGGAAGTGGTGTGACATCAAGATTGATGTTTCTGTTAGTAAATTAGTGATATGTGAGGAGACTGAGGGAGTGAGCTGAGGGGTAGAGAGATATGGGTTTTTCGGGGTTTTTCGGTGTCATCAGCATAGAGATGATATTGGAAGCCATGAGAGGCAATCAGCTGACCCAGGGAGGAGGTATAGATTGAAAAGAGGAGAGGCCCAAGAACAGAACCTTGGGGGACCCCAACAGAGAAAGGAAGAGGAGAGGAGGAAGTAGAGATTTAAGTAACACTAAAGGTGAGATTGGATGAGTAGGAAGAGAACCAGCGAAGAGTAAGGTCACGGAGCCCAATAGAATGTAGTTTTTGGAGGAGGAGGGAGTGATGCGCACAAACATGGTCCATAAAGACACGGATGAGCGAGTTTGGGGTGGAGGAACTTGACTGGCCTGCACAGAGTTCTGACCTCAACCTGATAGAACACCTTGGGGATGAATTAGAGTGGAGACTGCAAGCCAGGCCTTCTCTCCAACATCAGTGTCTGACCTTACAAATGCACTTCTGGAAGAATAATCAAACATTCCCATAGTCACACTCCTAAACCTTGTGGACAGCCTTCCCAGGAGAGTTGAAGCTGTTATAGCTGCAAAGGGTGGACCAACTCAATATTGAACCCTACGGACTACGACTGGAATGCTATTAAAGTTCTTGTGCATGTAAAAGCAGATCTCCCAATACTTTTGGTAATATAATTGTAACACCTGCCGCAATGTCCCGGGAGCCTGATTGTGACTTTCAGAGGTGGAGAGGGTTACACAATCCTCAGGGTGTAGGGTATTGGGCATGGTGGGTGAGATCAATGAAAAGGAAGTTGAGCGCAAGTCACTTTTATGCTTTAAACAAAAGAAAGTTTATTTGTCAACAGGAGAAATGTGGGAGAAAGGGGAATAGGGCACATGACACCCTTAGTAGCAATCAATAGGTAGGCAGACTCCTTGGACAAAAATAAGTGAAATGAGGCAGACAGCAGTACAGAGAAAAAAAGAGCCTTTAAGCTGAACCAGCACATCTATACTTGTAGGACCTAATGCAGCCTCTAGTAACTGAACTTTACTCACTGCTTCAGACACATGGATTCACTTGGATGAGTTCTCTCCTGAAGTCCTCCCAGCTACTTCATAGCCTCTTGCTCATGAAGAGTCCCCTCTGGTGCTTCCTCAGAACTCTATCCCTCTCAGAACCGCTTCCATATCTTTGGCAGGTTTCCATCAGCATAACCTGAACACCCTAGCATCCAGGAGCTGTTTCACATGCATCCATTCAGACGGAGCTGGGTGGGAAGGACTAACTCAGATCACCTGACTTCTCCCAGTTAAATACCTTTTCCCAGCATGCAACAGTACCGAGCTGATTGGCTGAGAAAAGTATGTTTAACAACTTGAGTATACTGTAGCTCATCACTCTAATGTCAGAAGCAACAGCACCACTTTCTGAAAGAAGGGAGAAACCACATTAACTGGAATGAAGCCATTTCATCTCTAACACTATAAATCAACCAGGCTGGCTACCACCCAGCATAACTACATTTACCTGTCACCCTATTCTAGGGTAAGGGCGCTACACTGTGTACCTTGGGATCCCTTGGGATACTAATTCTAAATACCTTATTAGTCATATCCAAAACCAGTTTCCAATACCTGACCAATTTAGGGCACCTCCACCTCATATGTATTTATGTGCCCTCTTCATATTCAGATCGTGGACATACAGTATTATGTCTACCATGCCAACTAAAAAGTTTTTGGGGAGTTCAATATGAATGATATATAATAAACAATTGGGTACATTTCTGTGACTCAGACAGGGACACTTGTCCTACATTACCTAGAACATCATAGTTACATGGTAAGGTTGTAAAAAGACACAAGTCCATCCAGTCCAACTTGTGTGTGTGCTTATATGTTAATAGTACATTGTATACCCCTGTATATTGTGGTCGTCTAATAATTTTTTGAAATTATCAATGCTCCCCACTGAAACCACTGCTTGTGGAAGGGAATTCCACATCCTTACCGCTCTTACAGTAAAGCACCCCCTACACAGTTTAAGGTTACACCGCTTTTCTTTTAATTTTAGTGAATGGCCGCGTGTCTTTTTAAACTGCCTTTCACTAAAAATCTTTTTTCCCTGTAATGGGGTCACCAGCTCAGTATTTGTACATTGAAATCATATCCCCTCTCAAGCGTCTTTTCTCCAAAGAGAGCAAGTTCAATACTTGTATTCTTTCCCCATTGCTGAGATCCTCCAGTCCCTTTATTCATTTTGTTGCCCTTCTCTGGACCCTCTCCAGTTCCAGCACATCACTCCTGAGGACTGGTGCCCAGAATTGGACGGCATACTCAAGATGCGGTCAGACCAGAGTCTTGTAGAGTGGGAGAATTATTGTTTTATCGCTAGAGTTAATTCCCTTTCTAATGTCAATATTCTGTTGGCTTTGCTTGCAGCAGCCTGACATTGCATGCCATTGCTGAGCCTGTCATCTACTAGGACCCCCGGTCCTTTTCCAGGTTCTTTTACATCAGTCCATTCCTCGTCATTTATAGGACCAATATCCATTTGCCACTGTGTTCTACATCTTTTTGAGGTTTTCTGCAACAATGCCCTATAACCCGCTGGTATTTGACCCTCGTAGCTGCTGTGTCACTACTGTGTCCTGTAGTTGAAGAGGATACTGTAGCTGGTGACTTTTAATAAAAGGACCCTAACCTGTAAGGGGATCCAAGGATGCCCTCACCTGAATCAGTTCTTCTCTGGTCTTCGGGCCTAGGTGATCCGAGCAGAAAAGAGAGTGGATACCTATGAAAACTAGGTACACGCTGCCCCAAAAAATGTTATTGTTATGTTATTGTGCCAAATGTGGTAGAGGGGGAGACATGAAGCCAAACTTCCCCTGTGAAGTGAATGGAACCATAATGCTGAGCAGAGGGGAGCAAGCATCCAACACACCCAGAAGTGCTTTGCATTGCATTCATCAACATTACATTAATTTTGGTTTCCTGCAAATAAGACAACTGCCAGAAAACAATAGCAAAGAGATTTAAGAGAGAGATCGCCCGTGTAGCCCTCACCATAATCTTTTGCTTACCATTGCCGCTTTAACTAAATATTTGTATATATAGGTATCTCTTAAAAGGCCTACAGTGCAAGCCAGAAAAAGCTTCAGTGCCGTCCCTGGTTCAAGCTCCTCCCTCTCCTTGGGGTTACTGCAGCCAGGTCCATGAGTATTGAAGCAAAAAACTCTTTGATCATTTTTTTAAGTTCAAAGCAGTATCAATGTTTCAGTCTTTTTAAAATAACTTATTTTTTAATTTCAGCAAAGTTGTATTCTTCACCGGATGACATTATCAGATGGTGGATTTTACTTGTTGCCAGCAGTTGCTCTAAAATAAAACCAATTATTTTCTAATTGCTAACCTGCATCCTGGAAAATTGTCATTAAACACTGCTGTTTTCTGCTGTACTTTTTTTGAAAGGTCTGTTATGTCCAGACCAAGTCCTGTTTGCTGCTCTTTAACTGCCTTTTTTTAATTAGGCTTAAAGTAGACCTTTACTAAAAAGTGAAACTACTGCTCATCCTCCTCCTCTCCACCCCTAACACAAACATCTTTATTATACAATTCATTAAAAGGAACAATAACACTAAAAATGTGCATGCATAGCACATATAGGGCTCTGAAGATTAATGGTTAATAGAGAACAACAGTACTAATGTTTTCTGTATACTCTACATGTTTCGCGGAGCAGTACCACTTCATCAGGAGTCTTTAGAATAAAGAGGTACATGTGGATACAGAGCCAAAGATTTTTTTATACTGAGAATAGAAAAACACAAAATGTTAGACTAAAGTGATAGCAAACATATCAAGATGACCAAGAATAGTCACCAGATATCAAATAAAATATACATAAACCGTCAAGCACTAGTAGAGTTCCTGAATGCCAGCAGCCCAATCCTCCCAGCCCCCCTTACCCATGATGCAGCCAGAAGACGTGCGGCTCTTGAAAGAGGTCAGCCCTGGCGGGCATGGAAAAGCCCAGTGTGCAGATCACAAAATCCAGACAAAGTGTGCTGATTTATAAATTAACAAAATAACAAAATTATATAACTTGTATATACAGTAACTTGTGTTCTAAATCCACAGGAGCCAAGGAGAAGGGGGGGGGGGGGGGAAAGGAGGAGAGAAGGAAAGAAAGGGGGGGGGGGCGGTACTGCTCCACGAAACATGTAGAGTATACATGTTCTATTGACCATTAATCTTTAGAGCCCTATATGTGCTATATTTTTTATAAAGTATTTTGTACTTTATTCATACGTTACCATAAAAGTCCATTTTCCACCTCCTTCAATCAACTTTTGTTGAAAGGGGGTATAATCCTCACTTACTCTATCCAAAATGAAAAAAAAAAAGTTTTGCCTACAGTTCTACATTAAATGGTTGATTTACTAAAACTTAAGAGTGCAAAATATGGAGCAGCTGTGCATGGCAGCCAATTAGCTCCTGTTTCAATAGTATTTATTGAAAGCGTTATACAAAGGTTAGAAAGGAAGACATAAACATACAAATATAAGGCCTACAATCGGCCTTGCTTGAAGCAACTAAACAGGAACAAAGTGCGAAACCACTACGCAGGCGGCATAAAGTGTAAACCTGGAGATCACAACAATAGTAAGCCAATCAGCTTCTTACTTCAGCTCTTTCAATTAAGCTTTGACAATAAAACCTTAAAAGGTGTTGGTTTTTATGCAGAGCTGCACCAGCTTTTGCACTCTTCAGTTTTAGTAAATCAAACCCTAAGTCAGGGGTCAGCAAATTTTTTCCACTTAAGGGTCGGATTCAATGTATGTGAATGCACTCACCTGCTAATAAATTAAGATAATAATCTGGACCCCTTTACATTACACAGCCCCCGCACTTCTGGAACCCTTTACATTACACAGTCTCGCACCTTTGGTCCCTTTTACATTACACAGCCCCCATACCTCTGGACCCCTTTACATTACACAGCCCCCCTGTACATCACACAGCGCCCCCTGCATATTACACACCCCTCCCCCCCATGTCATGCTTTAAAATTATGCATACTAGCGGCAGACTATGGTACTTAAAAATCTCCATAGACGGCGCTTTAAAAATGTCTACAGGTTACCTGTTTAGAGTTATAGAGGAGGTCCTGTACTAGAATTTTTGCTCTTGCTCTAACAATCCTGACAATACCTCACGCGTGTGGTTTGAACACTGTTAAGATTTGAGGTTGTGACTTACATATGCGTTCACTGCTACGAACGAGCACGTGGGACGAGGCTCTTTAAAAAAAAAAAAAAATCTTATTTATTTTATTTCATTTTTTTATTTTCCCACTGTCCCTTTAAAAAAAAAAAAAATCTGATCACTTTTATTGCTATCATAAGGAATGTAAACATCCCTTGTGACAGTCATATGCAGTGACAGGTACTCTTTATGGAGAGATCGGGGTCTATAAGACCCCAAATCCCTCCTTTGCACTTAAAAGTCAAGTTTGGCTGTTTTGAATGCTGCCATTTTTAAATTTGGCTCCTTTAAGTCTTCTGTAAACCGGAAGTGATGCCATGAAATTGATTTACTACATCTGAGACCCAATTGAAGCCGATTCCGATCTCCGGCCAGCTGGCGGACGTGCCGGCTGGACAATTGGGAGTCCCGGGGGGACGGGAGAGCCCTGGCGAGCCGCGGAAGGCATCGACGGGGGGGAATGTTCCCTCCCACTGCTTGGGATAACAGCTGAGCTGCTTCTTAGCCGCTGCAATTGTTATACTAAGAAAGCCAGCTGCTGGCTCTAAAAAAACAGTACCAGGTGAAGCGTGCAGCTGCAAGCATCACCCCGGTACAACCCCTTCAACCCCTCGACATGAAGGGGTTAAAAGGTCCATGGGCCTGGTGCACGTGAATTCATCATGTGCACTGAGGGGCTGGACATTTAGCGGTGGCAGGCCGGGTGCGGCCCACGAGCCGTACGTTGCTGACCCCTGCCCTAAGCCTTCTGAGAAACTGGAATTTTACCCCTGCTATGCTCAGTGGTTTCTGCCACTGACCTCTGGGTCTTTACAGAACACAGTAGTGACTTTAGTGTCAGTGAAAGGAGTGATGAACGCGGGTATCAGATCCCTGCCCTCCTCACTAACTCGAGACAGAGGATCGGCCAATCTCACACAGCACTGGTCACTAACGTAACAATGCCACTCTCAGCTGCCTCCAGCACAAAGATTTTCCAGCTTGCGTGACCACAATCTAAGTGCCAGCAGCCTGAGAGCGATTGTCACTGGGCTAATTTAAGCAATAAACCCTTTCAATGCCACCACCTCTTCTTTTGACCGAGCAAGAGGGATTCGTAATTTTAGCCATACCAACTGATATTAGAGTAATCGCCTGTAACACAAACTATCACCGCAGACAGATATATTCAGATGATTTACTCTAAACAGTAGCACTTCTTCAAGAGCTAGGTTAGTTATAGCTTGCATTAAGAGCTTTAGGGACAAGGTCTTTTCAAAATAAGGTTTAATAATGAAAAGGTCAAAATTGGTGCAAAGAAAATATTTACAGAAAACGGTTTTTCAAAGCGATAAGGACATAATATACAGCAACAAGAGATCAGGTAGAATTTAAGGAAGAAAATACTTGCAATTAAAAAGGAAATAAACCCAGATAGGGTTTACTTCCTCTACATTCCCCTGTAAACTAGAAGCATAATGGGCTACTATACAGCGCATAGTAGCCCATTATGTGCCACTTACCTACAAACAAAGCCTGCAACGTCCAGCACTGTTCCCTGTGCTGGCGGCATCCATCTTCTGCCCCTCTTCCTTCCTTCAGGAAGCTCTGTGACTGGCTGGAGTCGCGTGACGTCACTCCTCTGCATGCACGCTGGAGCCGATCACAGTGAAGAAACGGCACGGAGGCCATTTCTTCACTGCGCATGTATCGAAATGACGTCAGCACATTTACTACCCTGCATATCTCCTGAACCATACAGGTTTGGGAGATATGCAGGGCACCTACAGGTAAGCCTTATCATAGGCTTACCTGTAGGTGAAAGTGGTTGTCCCTTTTTCTCTGGGAGCCAAGGGGTAGGGCCATATGCCCCTGACCACTCAAATGGGTAAGGAGGGTCTGTGGGCTGCCCGGGGTGGAGGATAGCAATATTACCCTCTCTGACATACAGTTTCTATACCAATATTCATATCTGTCAATATGTACATGGTGCATTCCTGAAACTGAGAATTTGTGTTTCAGTGTGAAAGTGGCATTTCAACAAGTCTAAACATAACAGGTTTCCAATGTCTAATTTATCTAGGAGGAAGAAGTGTTACCAGTGGTTCCCCATATGATCGGACCTAGGGTTGTCTAGACTTAATTTGTTCAGTATAAAATTCCATATTCAAATATGTACTTTTTATTAAGGTGTTACATTCCTGTCCAAATTTATGAATCATGTGTAGATTTCTCAAGTTTTGCAGGACGTAGGGGTCTCTGGAAGGTCACTTGGCTCTCAGTGTCCTTTTACGACCCTCGTTAATTCTGAGCCTCCCTTTGATGCCATGCTTGGTAGGTTTAATGTACTGCCTAGCCAAAACCAGACATCCTGGGGACTCACTAAGATAACAGTAAGTGGGCTTTTGTAATTCCATGCTGAAGGGAGGAGGGAGTACTCTAACTGTCATGGCTGCTTTCTGAACAAGATGGCCGCTAGCTACTCTTTTCGTGTGTCTAGCACGTGATATCATTACAGAAGGAACCATTAAGCACTATAGCGAGGATACAAAAGATCAACAAATCAAAAAGATCACTCCCAGAAATGTTGTTTTTTTCAGAAAACTTCAGCAGATGACTCCTATACAGCACAAGCAACATAAAAATGGAAAATTTCAATCAAATACTTACCGTAATTTTCCTTTCCTGATAGACTCCATGGCAGCATACGTGTGGGTTAGCCCCGCCTCCATAACTACCCTTTAGGACCCCTCTCCCATAAATCTTTGCTCCATGCCAGCGGCCGTGTTCCGTGACTAGCCTACTGCAGGCATTGGGAGGGGACTCCTGCTGCCATGGAGTCTATCAGGAAAGGAAAATTACGGTAAGTATTTGAAAGAAAGTTTCCGTTTTACTGACAGACTCCATGGCAATATACATGTGGGAAATAACTCGCTACACACACAGATGGGAAATGCTGAGCAAAGAAAGAATTTTAATTAATTTTGCCAACTGACAGAATACCAAGATTGAGGACAAGGCGGCCGGTTCCACGCAGTAGCGAGACATGAAGGTATTAATAGAGGACCAGGAGGCCGCCCTGCATATTACTGCTGGTGCCACATGGCGCGCCGCCGCCCAGGATGGTGCGATGCTCCAGGTGGAGTGTGCCGTTACTGGCTCTAGAGAAGTCAAGCCCTTCCCTCCGCAATAGATCTGATCGAGGCCCGCATCTCCTTATTCTTCCCGTGCAGGACCATGAAGAGATGTTCTGTTTGACGAAAGGGAACTGTGGCATCTAGGTATAGTCTTAGGGTGTGACCCATGTCCAAGGGATGAATTCTTGAGCTGTCTGCTGACCTGAAAGTGGGAAGCACAATTTCTTAATTGTGGCCACATTTGGATTTGATCCCAACATGGGCACCAGTACTACCCTGTCAGGGAAGAAAGTCAAAAAGGGCTCTTTTGACCCCAGGTTCCTGATTTCAGACACCCTTTCGGCAGACGTGATATCAACCAGGAACGCTGTTTTCAGGATAAGATCTTTAATTGACAGAGATCCGTCCGGAGCTGAACTGAGTTGAGATAGGACGAGAGGAGGGTCCCATTTGGGGAACCTTGGCTTCCTTTGTGGCTTGAGCCTGACGGCACCCTTAAAGAATTAGCGAATGAGTGGGTCTTTTGCCCAGGAGATGCCCATGAAAGCTTAAATGGCTGACAATTGAACCCTTAAGGAGCTCACTGACAAGGGGAGGTCCAAGCCAGATTGAAGAAAGCTGAGTAAGTCCAAGACCGTTGGAGCATTGGTGAGCCTGTTTCTAGAGGACAAATGATCCAGGAATTTTGTCCAGATGCGCTGATCCTGTTGGTACTGCCTCTCCTAGCATTCAGGAGAGAATGGCCTCTTGCGGACAGCCAAGGGTCTCCAACCTTCCCCTCTCAAAAACCAAGCCCTGAGGTGCAGGTGGGCAGGGCATGGGTGCAGAGATGCTCCCTGTGACAGAAAGTCCAGTCTGGCCGGCAGGGTAACCGGGTCTTTAAAACTGAGCAGGGACAGGAGTGGAAATCATGGCCTGTTTGGCCAGAAAAGAATCACAGCAATGATCTTGACGCTCTCTGTCCTGAGAAACTGGAAAATCAGTGGCACCGGAGGAAAGGTATAAGCCTTGTGGAATGTCCATAAATCCGACAGGGCGTCCGTCCCGCAAGCCTGAGGGTCCTGGAACCCCGAGAAGTATTTTGGCAATTTCTTGTTGCAGGGGTAGGCAGATTGACCTCTGGGACTATCCTCAGGGTCAGAAGCCAATCGAACACTACCCGGTGGAGAGACCACTAGTTGTTGTCTAACTTGTATCTCGAGAGAAAGTCTGCATGAGAATTTTGGATCCCTGGAATGTACACTGCCGAGATGCTGTCCAGATACTTCTGGGCCCAGAATAAGATCAGCATCACTTCTTGCAGCAAGGACCCGCTGCGGGTCCCTCCTTGCCTCTAAATGTAGGCCACTGTTAGACCAAGTGACAGGCAGGTTAATTGTAAGTGCCACTGGTTCAAGGCAAAACGCAGGAGCTGCAGGAACTCCGCTGCTATTGCAACGTAAAAATATGCATCCTTTAGATCGATGGAGATTAGCCAATCTCCTGGCTGGATCGACTGTTGAATAGTATGCAGGGACTCCATCTTGAATTTTTTTTTGTGAATGAACCAGTTGAGGTGGGTGAGGTCTTTCTGGACCAGGAACAAAGGTTGGCTGGAACCAGTATGACTGCTCCTTGCTCAAGCAAGGACTTCACGTAATCTATCAGCACCTGCCTCTTTTCTGAAGCCGGGAGGATTGTAGGAGCAAACCTGAGGACGGGACTTTTGTTGAAGACCCAGGTGTGACCTACGGACACTGTCCAAAAGTCCTGGATTGAGGCAGCTCAGACATGCCGGAAGTGGTGGAGACAAGCCCCCACCTGGCATGCCTGAGCGGGCCCAATCTCAAAAGGACTTAGAGGGGTCCCGGTTGGCCGAGGAACCCCCTTTTGTGGCCTTCTTGCCAGAGGACTGTCTGTTCTTCCAAGACCTCCCAAACTGGTGACCAGATTTGTAAATGCGTGCCTCCCTGGCGCAGTCAGCATCTGTGAGCCTGTAAATACCGATCCTGAGGGAGAAATCCCGACTTACCACCCGTGGCCCGGGTTATGGCCTCGTTTAGCTTATTTCACGAATAGGGAAGAACTCTCAAAGGGAATCCGGCACCAAGCCTGTTTGGAAGCCTAATCAGCCATCCATGGGCAGAGCCACAAGGTTCCCAGGCGGATCATGTCGAGTGAAGCCTCCCCAAAGAAGGCCAGGGCTTACCTGAGCTCCTGAATAGGTGAGCTTCTGGACACTTCCATAGAGAATCCCGCCATGGTTTCTTCCACGTTGTCCATCCAGATTTCCATGGCCTTAGAATTTGTAGCTAAGGCTAGTGGCGGTTTGCAAGCCATGCCTGCCGTTAGGTACATTTTCCTGAGGTCTGCATCGATCCGCCTTTCAAGAGGATCTTTAAAAAAAGACTATGTCCTCTATTGGTAAGGTCACATACCTGGCCAGCCTCCTCAAGGCCGCATCTACCAATGGTGGAGAGTCTAGGTGCTTATCCATTCTGGCCCATTCATCAGATATAATTTCTTTCAGCTCTGGGAGAAGAGGAAAATTAGGGCGATCCTTGTATAATTGCTTAAAAAATGTATTTTGCTTAGGCAGGGAAACCACTGGATGCTCCAAATTTAGGGCCTCCTTGACTGCTCTGACTAGAGCGGGAACCATGGCGTACAAAAAGCCCACATTTGGGTCTTCCGCTGACTCTCTGTCCGAATGAGCAGTCAATGGGTGGCTGAATTGGGAGGATTCCCCCATTTCTGGTTACTGGGCCTCACTTTGCGGGCCCGGGGATTCCAAAAAAGGCTCTTGTGACTGCAGGGACTCCTCCTGCAAGGAATCCTTTATGACCTTCCTGACTAGAGATTCCAGGAGTTGGTCATGGCCCTCCCTCTCTTTAGCTGCTTTGCTGTAACAGCGGTCACAGAGGGACTTTTCAGCCAGGACAGTGGCTCTCCATCCCCAGCAAGATTTTCCGGCCCCTTGACTGGGGCGGGAGGAGGGGGATGGGCAGGCTCTGTACTGATGCGGCTTGATCTAGAGCGAGACCCATGTCCAGATCTGGATGAGGAGTGCTGGCGGTGCGATTTCGATGAGCTGCTCCATTTCCGTGACTCATGTTGATCAGACCTAGAGGGGCTAAAGTGACAGAGAGAGAGAGAGAGGCACAGGCAATGACAAAATTGCTTAATATACTAGCTACTACCCCCCTCCACCCCCCCATGCCGCACAGGGACCCTGAGTACCTGTCATGAGAGGGCTAGCCACTTGGGGGCAGAGGGGTGTCCATTTCAGGTATATGATGCTTCTGGGGAGAAAGGACATTTAAATAAGCCATAATCCATCTTATTTGACAGGCCCAGCTCCGGAACCAGCACCCACCTGGGAGACACTCCTGAGAGCCGGGGGAAGTCGCCGATATGCCCGCAACCATTCCCGAAGCTCTGCAGAGCTCCCAGGTTTTTAACACCAGCGCCCGCGTGACAACATCACTTGTGCATGCCAAAGCCGCCCTCGCTTTCATCTCCCGGCCACGCATGTGCAGAACGGCCACAAACCAAGAAGCGACACAGGATGGAGGCTGGAATGCAGAGCCGGCAAAACCTCCCTACCCTCCCGCAGATCCGGAGGCAGAGGAGCGATGGCCGGAACGCTGATCTAGCTGGCCCCTTCCACCTGCTGCTGCACCTGCACAGTGGAAATGTGACTCGGAATAGGAGAAGGCGGCTGAATTGCCGGAACAGATGCCATGCCCAGCCTAAGAGAAACAGAAGAAGGTACATAACAAACAAACATACACATGTTGCCATAACTTTTTTAAAATATACGTGCATCTCACCACTCCACCACGATCATGGCAGGCTAGGGCCACATACACAGCGCACACACCAAACCTTTAGCATATAGGGCCGCCCGCTAACAGGTGGGCTCTTCATCCGATTGCCAGGGACCCGACTTCAGCGCTACTCTGCTTATACACTCCATACAATGCTAACAGCTAGGGCTTATCAGAGGGCCGTGCAACTGATTCTTGACCATGGTGGGGAATCTTCAGGTAGAGAACCGTCTGATCAGTCCTACAGAGGAGGACAAAGAAGGAACACAGCTGCTGGCGTCAAACAAAGATTTATGGGAGAGGGGTCCTATAGGGTGGTTATGGAGGCGGGGCTAACCCACACATATGCTGCCATGGAGTCTGTCAGGAAAGATGGGTATTTTCTCTCTTCTTTTATAGGTGATAGTTTTTTGCCATTTGAATTTCACAGCAGGGTCCCTTTAACAAATATAAGGCTTGATTCACTAAGCTATATTGCAAAGGGATATATATTATTACTCTCATTGCTGAAAATAACAATTACCATTGCAAGTATCTTCATCGTGATCATTTTAGCATAGTGAACGGAACCTTTAGTAGTGTATTTGTACTGCATTTATCACTGGTGGCGGAATACATTTAAAGTATCACATACCAGTCACCGTGAGTAATTTTATCCCCTTTCAATTATTTTCAGGCAGAGAACTAACAGCACAATCACTGTACGAGTTAATCTCCAATACTCTCATTTTCTAGTTAATGCAAAACATCTCCATCTGTCTGTTTATATAGTAAGTTCCACAATGCCTCCCCAATGTGTGCCGTGCCTTGTCACAATGTTACAGCTGAAAGCTTTTGCCATCCTGCTAATATTGTGACAGCTTCTAGTTTTACGGCCACCCACACAGAGCTCTCTGTGAGAGCTTGTATTTCAGTGCGGCTGAGTCACCTATTAAAGCTCTAGTACATACTATGCAAGGTTTCTGTCCACAGTGATGGAGCCAACAAAATGGCCAGCGGTGAAATCTTGCGAGGGAGAAAGGGAAGTTTCAAACACTTGTGTTGTGTTAGAAGTGTGAGAGAATGCGATTGCACCTGAAGTGAAACATTTAAATTCCTGTGAAAAAGAGCGTTATCGCAAAAGAATAACATGATAGCCAGCGGTTAAAGCTGAACTCCAGGAAAACCCCTAAATAGTCAGTTGGAATACACACTATATTGTAAAAAGTATTGCCTTTACACGCACATGAACTTTAATGGCCTCCCAGTCTTAGTCCATAGGTTTCAATATTGAGTTGGCTCACCCTTTGCAGCTATAACAGCTTCAACTCTTCTGGGAAGGCTGTCCACAAGGAGTGTGTTTATGGGAATGTTTGACCATTCTTCCAGAAGTGCAATGGTGAGGTCAGGCACTGATGTTGGACTAGAAGGTCTGGCTCACAGTTTCCCCTCTAATTCATCCCAAAGGTATTCTATCGGGCTGAGCTCAGGATTCTGTGCAGACCAGTCAAGTTCCTCCCCCCCCAAACTTGCTCATCCACGTCTTTATGGACCGTGTTTTATGCACTGGTGCTCAGTCATGTTGGAACAGGAAGGGACCATCCCCAAACTGTTCCCATAAAGTTAGGATCATGAAATTGTCCAAAATGTCTTGGTAAGCTGATGCCTTACGAGTTCCCTCCACTGGAACTAAGGGGCCAAGCCCAACCCCTGAAAAACAACCCCACACCATAATCCCCCCTCCACCAAATGATTTGGACCAGTGCACAAAGAAAGGTCCATATAGACATTGGTGGAGTCCTGACCTCAACCTGATAGAACCCCTTTGGGATGAATTAGAGCAAAGACTGTTTACACGTGGTTACATGCATTTGACGTTTGAAATACTGGTAAACTACGGTCCTGAACGCGATTTATATGCTTTCAAAAAGACGCCTGTAACCTCAACTGCCTCTAACCTACTATAAACGACTGAGTGTACATGTATATACATAAGATAACTTTGAGGAAAGTTCAGGGGCTGCTGAAAAAAATGCCCAACTGCTCCTATACATTAGTTTAGCTGCTGCAGTGTACATGAGGCCTTATACTTATTGTGATGACAACTCAAAATGTTTCCCTTACTTTCAGTCCCAGTGACAATGGTCACCGGGACAAAAAAGATAGGGTGAATCTCCCTAGCAGGGACACAGACAGCAATAAAAATCTGACATGAGTTTTCCTACTTCAACCTTTTTACCCCAGAAGACCCTTTCAAAAAATGTTCCGTTCTAATTTTTTTTTCAGAGTTGAATGAGATTTTTTAAATGTAATATTGTGCCACAAACTACAAGCCTACTGTTTGGCTTTCAGTTGTAACCTGACCCCATTCACGGAGGGATAATTTTTGCCATACAATGAAGCAAAGAACCGGCTCTGGTGAAGACAGCGCTGTTTCCTTAACCACTTCAATACCATGCACTTAGAACACTTCCCTACCAGACCAATTTTCAGCTTTCAGTGCTGTTGCGATTTGAATGAGAATTTCTTTGTTT
>BLSH010227345.1:1306870-1354460 GCA_018402905.1 Glandirana rugosa
ATGTTTACGCGAAGACCTTTTTACCAGTTTGTAAAGGTATATGTGTGAGGATTTGGAACACCTGTCGGAAGGGCCTTCTCAACTTCGACAATATCGGCGTTTCCCACCCGGTTGAGTTATAACTTGAGATGCCTGATTCTGACCCTACCGTAATTTCAAGTACATACACATTCCCGTCCACAGGGTTATGAAAACCATTATGTCACATACCAAAGAATACAGACAAAATCCCGTTGTCTTTGTCTTTCTGTGCCTACTCACTCAAACCCCACCTCCTTGAACTGACCGGACGTGTATCTGGAGTTGGGCTATCTTGTGCTCTTCATCCCAAAGGCAAAGGTGTTCTATCGGGTTGAGGTCTATGTGCAGGCCAGTCAAGTTCCTCCACCCCAAACTCACTCATCCGTGTCTTTCTGTTTCTGTTGCCCTAAAACAGACATAAGAAACCATACACTGTATTACCAAAAGTATTGGGACACCTGCCCTTACACATACATGAACTTTAATGCCATCCCAGTCTTAGTCCGTAGAGTTCAATATTGAGTTGGCCCACCCTTTGCGGCTATAACAGCTTCAACTCTTCCGGGAAGGCTGTCCACAAGGTTTAGGAGTGTGTATATGGAAATGTTTGACCATTTTTCCAGAAGCGCATTTGTAAGGTCAGACACTGATGTTGGACAAGAAGGCCTGGCTCGCAGTCTTCGCTCTAATTTATCCCAAAGGTATTTTATTGGGTTGAAGTCAGGACTCTGGGAAGGCCAGTCAAGTTTCTCCACCCCAAAACTCGCTTATCCATCTCTTTATGAACCTCCTTTGTGCACTGGTCCAAACCATTTGGTGGAGGGGGCGATTATGGTGTGCAGTTGTTTCTCAGGGGTTGGCATGGCCTCTTAGTTCCAGTGAAGGGAACTCTTAAGGCGTCAGCACACCAAGACATTTTGGACAATTTCATGCTCCCAACTTTGTGGGAATAGTTTGGGGATGGCCCCTCCCTGTTCCAATGTGACTGTACACCAGTGCACAAAGCAAGGTCCATAAAGACATGGATGAGCGAGTTTGTGTGGAGGAATTTGATTGGCCTGCACCTCAGCCCGATAGAACACCTTTGGGACAGGGGCAGCCCATCCATTAAGGGCGCATGGGCACCGCCCCCCTATCCCTTGCAGGACACCAGATGAATTTATGAATTCCGATGTGGGGGGTGTTTTTTTGAAGCACTGATTAGAGTCAGAGGCTCTAATAGGCTTCAAAATAGTGTGGGCTCCGGAGGCAGAGAGGAGGGGAGGAGACGCACGGTGGATGGAGGAAAAGACATAGGAGCCGCTGCCCAATGCCCGCTGCCTAGATGGGGTAAGTGCCGGACCGGCTAGCAAACTGTGAGCGGGTGGGGGGGTGTCTGAGGTGCCACGGGGGGGTGGTTGAGGTGCCGCCGGGGGGGGTGGTTGTTAGCCACTGCCCCCCCCAAAAAAAAAATCCTACGGACAAAGACTGGACATTTAAAGTTCATGTGCGTGTAATGGCAAGCGTCCCAATACTTATGACAATATGTTGCATATCTTAACATTCTAATGCAAGGATTGTAGGATGAAAGAAAGAATCTTAGCCGGTATAAGAAACAAGAACATTTTTTCCTTTAGACACTTAAAGTGTTACTAAAGTGTTACGTGCTTGCTATACTCATTGTGTAACCTAAGGGGTTAATCCTCTGCATTGTGTAAAAAGGCTGTCTTCTCTGATCCTCTCCTTTTTCCACTGACCCCAATCCATCTCCTGACACTACAGAGCCTTAGGGGCACTCTGTGCATGTTCAGTTTGGTGTGTATTACTGGGAGGGTGCATGTGATCAGCACAGGGCCAAGCACTGTCCAGACAGAGGGTCAGAGATCATACAGCCTCATAGGACAGTCAGAGGAGAAGGAAAATTCCTCCTACAAGCTTTAACCAGACACTGATAGAAGTCATAGGACTGCTATATACTGCTGATGAGAAAGGATGTTTAGCAATTTATATTTACTAAAATAATTGCATTTCCATGTTCTCTGTACTGTGGAAGACCAGCTATAGTGAATGCAGGGTCCTGGATTTAGTGTCACTTTAAAGCAGAACGTCACTCTCTCAATTAACATTGACCATTTTAAGCCTTATGCTGCTAGCATTAGTAAATAGATAGGAAAGTATATCATATTTACTCTTTTTAATCTTTTTTTTTTTTTTTTACATTTCTTTAGATACTGCCAGCTTTCCAGGCCTGGGCAAATAATGCAATATAACCCAGAAGTCTCTAGGAGGGGAGAAGGGGTTTTCTCAGCAAAGCACACCCTTCTGCCTGTATGCCTGAGCTAAGAGCAGATAGATTCCAGGAAGTAAATGCTATATGAACTATCTGCCTTTACTCAAGATAGCCATGGCTATTTGCCTTTTTATTTGCCCTCTGCCTTACACAGTCCAGGTCCTCTTTAAAGCTTTAAAGTTCTATTAGACACCTGCCCCAGTTTCCAGACAGCTTCAGTTATAGATCTCACCATTAGTGCCCCCAGCTGGTGAAATCTGGTGTTTCAGTGCAACCCTAAAATACCATGGGATGAATTTATTAAACTGGAGCAGACAGAATCTGGAGCAGCTGTGTATCGTAACCAGTGAGCTTTTGACTTTAACCGCTTGCCGACCGCCTAACTGGGAATATACTTTACGTTTTTTCCCTTTCTGATAAAAGTGATCCCAACAGCGGATTTGCCACAGGATCACTTTTATAGGCAGCGGGAGAGGTGCCCCCACTCCCGTCGTTTCCTGGTCGTTTCTGAGCTTACTGCAGCCGTTGGTAAGCCTGGAACTGATCCGGTGTGGCCGATGGCTAGGCAGGAAGCCCAGTGAGGGCAAGATAGCCCCCACTCGGCTCTATGCCCTTGGAGCACATTGTACAAAAAAATTGAACTAACTTTACTGTTTTGTTTTTTTTAATTCATTAAAGTGTATTTTTTTCCAAAAAATAGTGTTTGAAAGACCGCTGCATAGATATAGTGTGTAGAAAGTGTAAAGTGCAGCGCTAAAAGTCCAAACTTTATGCAAATTCAGTCCATAAATTCCCTCATAGGTATTCCGGATGGAAAAGGAAATCAAAACAGCCCGTCACCAACACCAAACACACTGTCTCTTACCAGAACCACAGGACCCTTATTACAGGGGTCAGAAGCACCCTCTGGCAAGAGAGATCCAAATTGGCATGTAACCTCAAGTTGATATGTGTCATCCGACTGGAGCTTCGATTTCCAACGTCATCTCATCGTCATCATATAGAATTATAACAAAGGGGAAGACTCATGGTGCAGTATCTCAATGCAGGTTTATTAGCACAAACGGTTAAAAACACTTACATTAAAAAGATGTACAACGAACGTATCTGCTCACCGAGAGCCTGGAAAACCCTCGCTGTCAAGATGGCTACCGCGTCCTTAGCATCACTCCCGCGTGTCGTCCTAGGCTCCTCCCGACGCGTTTCGTCATAGATTGACGTCGTCAGGGGCGTGGCCTAGGACGAACGTTCGAGCCTTATATAGGCTTGTACGAACGTGACGCAGGACGCCGGAAATTATGCGTTTCAACCATCTAGAGGAAACGGAAATACCTATGAGGGAATTTATGGACTGAATTTGCATAAAGTTTGGACTTTTAGCGCTGCACTTTACACTTTCTATGTTCTTTGGATATTGTTTGGATTTACAATATTGTGCTAGCAGCTTGTTCCAGGTTAATCTTGTGTTCCCTTTGCGCAGCAGTATACCCATTGTATAGATATAGTGTGACATAAAATATTGCCACAACCACCATTTTATTCTCTAGGGCAGGGGTAGGGAACCTGCGGCTCTCCAGCTGTTGTAGAACTACATTTCCCATGAGGCATTGCAAGGCTGATGGATACAATTACTCCCAGAAGCATGATGGGAAATGTAGTTCTACAACAGCTGGAGAGCCGCAGGTTCCCTACCCCTGCTCTAGGGTCTCTGATAAAAAATGTATAATGTTTGGGGGGGGTTGTAATTTTTTAGCAAAAAATACTGATTTTTACTTGTAAACCACAAATGTCAGAGAAAGGCTGGGTATTAAAGTGCCTAAATTTTGAAAATGAAAGCTAGAAGCTGATTGGTTGCCATGCACCGCTGTTCCACATTCTATCTGTTCCCATTTTAGTAAATTCCCCTTCATGATTCCTTACCCTCCCTGGCGGTATGATTATGTCAGATTTTTGGGGCTGAAAGCGGTACATTATTTTGCATGGAAATTTGGCGTTTTAAATTGTATGCCTGTAATTCTTAGGAATAACTCACTTAAATCTGTCCAAACAAGAGTCTAGTAGACATCCCGGGTATGATAAAGTTTGAAACACAAAATCATAAATTATAATATATATGAAAAAAATATATAATATAATAAATAACTATAAATAATTATCAAAGATGATACTATAATAATACAATTTATTCAATAATGTAATCAAGTCAAAAACACAGAAATGTGCTCAGTTGCAGAATTGTCACTGTCATCACTTTCAGTGTCTGATGATAAATTTCCCCAAAAATCAGTATCACTCAATTCTGCAAATGATTCTTGTTTACTATCTCTGTTTTCTAGCTGATCAAAAAACGCTTTTGACGCTTTTTTATGCCATGGACGTTCTCAAGTTTCCAGACAGAAAGAATGACATAAATAATATAAAAGTGCATGCAGGGCACTGGGCAAACCACAAGGGACAAAGGGGATGTGAAATGATTTGATACAGTAATGCAATGTTACAGATTACAGTGTACTGTATGCTTACTGTGTTTGAATTTCCCGCTAGCCTCCGCCCCCGTGCAACGCTCGCAGGGAACGGAGCCTGGCACACAGAGGCATCGGGCGGAGGACACAGCCTGTGGACACAGCGGGGGACATCGCTGGATCCAGGGGACAAGGTAAGTAACCCAGCCTGGATCCAGCGATGCGATCCCAAGTGTGGCTCGGGGTTACCGCTATTTGCAGTGAAAACTCATCCTGAGCCACACTCGGGAATACCGTCAAGGAGGCTACAACAATGGGGGCCTATCCATTGTTTACCAGGGGATTGTGTTTGGCCCCTCCGTCTTACTATATAGAAGAGCCCTAGTCAAACAAAGGATGTAAATTTAAACTTGTTATAAATTATGAGAGCTGCCATCGCTGACCTTGTGAAAAACCTTGTTGACCATTATGCAGATCAGAAAAGTCAGACATCATTATCTACATAATTGTGTCTTGTTAGTGACTCAAAGTATGGAGCAAGAAGGACAGAAAAGCAACCAAGGAACAAGTATTTTCAAAGGAGAGGTCAGCAATGGTAAGGACATCCTTCTCTCACAAAAGGTTTCCTTTAATCAGTCCTTTGTCTTGAAATAAGATATTGACACCAATATATATCCAACATTTAAGCAAACAAATCTTAGCTTCACAAACCCAAAGGAAACAGTGTATAAACAGAATCTTCACCAGTGATCATTTTTCCACCAATAATACCAGCACAGAATGGAAGGGAATGGGTTATCTATTTGTTTACATGCTCTACATTCATAACTTATCTCCAGCACATGTTTTGGAAAGCTATCAATCTGCTATATGAAAGGACAAGAATTAGATTGCACACATTGTAGCAGCTGTTCAGAACATCTACAGACAATAAAATAATTTTCTAATTTATCCAAATGCAGATGGAAACTCTGAGATCATCCTTTCTCATTTTCAGAAAGTTATCACTGTCGGGTGGCACAGATTGGGGGGAGGCTTAGACATGTGTAATCCATTGCACAAGGCACTATGTCCCAAGCTCTGCAGCTATCCACCCCATTGCAGTATCTTGGGATGGCCACCAATGCTTATCCCCTGTCTGTCTCTGACTATATCATGTAAAACTTGCCCCATGGTCTACCAAAAGCGAATCTGTTGTGTTTGGCTATGAGCACTCCTCTTCTCTCATGATGATGTGATGGGAGCTGTTGGCTTTGAAATGATCACCAGTGGCTATCATTCAGATGAGATGCAATGGTGTTCACATCATATATAGACTTATGATATATTCCTCTCACACACCATTTTGGAATCAACTACATGATTAATAGGGTGCAGCAATGACTCCCTTTCTTTGGGACTGAGTGTTTGGCAGACCCCTATGTGAGTCCTTCAACTGGAGGTTTTTTTTCCTCAGCGAGCCAGGCGCCATGTTATGCTGGGATGAAAAATTGAGAAGAGCACATATACAATTCACAAATTACTATGTGACACCTTCGATGTTTGGGGTGTTGATCTACTTGTTGTGCAGGTGTACCATGAGGACCTGTGTTAAATTTTAACAACTAATCTAATCTCTTTTTCAGGACAAAAGAACCTAAGCATCTAGTTACTAGATGCTTAGGTTATTTTGTCCTGAAAAAGAGGATTTCAATGGAGAAACATGTTGATGAAGAAAATACTAGTTTATGATCACATTTTGTTTGATATTTTTATTTGTTTCATTGCATATTGTACCTCTGGTATAAATGTTTTTTGATACACCGTTATAAATTACACCCTTATAAACTAGTACTCACACCCTGTTATTCATGGAGTAGTTGAATGTGCTTCATTTATATTCTTTTAATCATTAGGATGGATTTTCATCATTAGCCTTTAAATGTTTTTGTAAAAATAACATTATTTTTTTATGTCATCTTTTTTGAGTTGTTGTAAGTTTATTTTATTTATTTATTACAGGTACTTATATAGCTCTGTCAATTTACACAGCACTTTACATGTATATTGCACATTCACATCAGTCCCTGCCCTCAATTAGCTTAAAATCTAAGGTGCCTAACTCACATTCATACATACATATACTGTACTAAGGCCAATTTAGACAGGCGACAATTAACCTACCAGCATGTCTTTGGAGTGTGGGAGGAAACTGGAGTACCTGGAGGAAACCCACACAGGGAGAACATGAAAACTCCAGGCAGGTAGTGCTGTGGTTGGGATTTGAAACTATGACCCTAGTGTTGCCAGACAGAAGTGATTCTTCTTGCTGATATTGATTTTCTTGACTACCGCAACACTTTGGCAATATGAATTACGTGTGTATTTTTGGAGGTGATCAACTAAGCAGATAAGTCCCCTTACACATTGGCCGGATCCGGTTTTGCTCAGCAAGGGATCTGTCCACTGATTCCCTGCTGAGCTGAGCTTAGCTGAATGGCCAGGTAACACAGGCACAGCCCACTCTGCTCTATGAGCAGCTGGATGTAAATGGACCAGCTGTCCATTTACACCTGCAGACGGGGGGGAACAGATCCCCTTCCAATCTGATCTGATCTGACCCGGAGGTAATCAGGCATAAATGGATGCAAGTTCATTTACATCCAACTGCTCATGGAGGGGAATGGAGAGTTCGAACGGGTCCGGCTGAAAACCAAACAGCTGGACCCAATCAGACCTCTCATGTCAAAGGGGCCTAAGGGTCTGGTAGGACTCTCCAACTGTCGATGTAGGATACACACTGTAATGACTCCTGAATGGTCATGGTGCACAACATAGATGAAACATGCCAGCTCGTAGACAAGCTTGTTTCAAAGTGCAAGGCTCTTATTTCATGTATGGTCACCTAAAAAAACGAAGTTTTGGGACCACATAGGGATACATGTGGTACCCACATGCCTAGGGAAGGGTCCCAGACTGGTCCCAAAACATTACTTTTCTATGTGATCACATATAAATAAAGAGTTTTGCACTTTGAGACAAGCTTATCAGTGTGCTGCTGACATATTTCATCCACATCATAAATAAGGCATCTGTCAACAATGAATAAGCTTGAGGTTTATGGAGCTGCATAAGCAGAAGTCTAAGGGGGCATCATAGGGTATTGCAATGAGACCCGCAACAATATCCAATGTCTTCTAATGGCAAGTTTTCCACCTCACAGGATAGCATGTACTGTGGGAGTATGGCGAGTATGTTACACAGTCAGGCACCCAACAGCTTCAGCTTTCATCCAAAAAACAGTGAACATTACTTGAGTTTTGTTTTGTATTTTTATTAGAGGGTAATAACTTGGATGGGGATGGGAATTATGGGATGCCCAACTTGCAGGTAACAAAATCGGGGACAACGTCCTACAACTCCAATTGATCCTCGGTACAACTCAAATTGATTCCTCCTCCTTGGTCTGTACAGCTCTGATTAATTCTTCTTTAGTAGCCAGCACTCTCTATTAGATCAACAACAACCCTCCTAGACTCCGTCCTCTAGTTTCCAGAAAGTTCTCCAACTCTACAGAACCAGAGGGAAGGCACCAGACAAATGATAGTATTCCTGCACTCAGAGGGGAATGATGTCCTGTTTCAATGCTTCTGTACTGTACCCGTTTATAAAGGCTCTTGGGTAATGGGCCGCCATAGCATTCTTGGAAGGCACCAGCCAGCTGTCTGTATGAGTCATGCTGCCCTAAACTCTAATAACTCTGACCCAGATTAAGACTCTCATGTTTTATGCATGAGTCAGGATACAAATTTCACTACACTCACACTAATAGCACACTAGAGGGTGCTACAATAAAAACAATTTTAGAAGTAAAGTAACCCCATCAAGTTGTTAATGCTGTCTGTGTCTCTGCTAGGTAGATACACCTGTTCTGGAGACACTCACCTAAGATGGGATTTCCTCTTACTTTGTGGAGATTTCCTTTCATTTCCTATTGTGTCTCTGAGCCAGAAAATGAAGGGAAACCTCCCCAATTGGACACCTACAGCAAAAATGACCTGACAGTGGTTTTAACCCTTCCCTACTCTATCCAAAATTAAAAAAAGGTCTTGGCTATTTACTTTAAACCTTGGTAGGTACAGTAAATCATTCTTCTTTCACATTAAAGAAAACAGAAAACTAATAAGAGCAATATCAACCTTTACCTCCCATCTCCTTTCACCTTTTTTTTGTAAAAACTATTAATATTCTTTAAACTTTTTATCAATTTCCTAGGGCAAATACAAATTACAAAAATAGGGGGAAAAAAACGTACCATGCACCCCAAACCTAATTGTCACAAGAATGCCCTCGTGTATTGTACAGTGAAGGAGTGAATTCTTGCAAGATTTGGGATCCCAAACTTTCCCAGGATCCTCCAAGACTGCTAAGTGACCTTACCCTTTTCTAGGCAAAACGGCTGGAAGCTGGAGTCCAAGGTGAGTATTTTTTCTGTTATTTTTAGAAATCATTTTGTTTTGTTTTTTTAGCCCTAGCAGTTGAGGATGAGAAAAGGTATAGGTTACTATATAATACCCTGGGCAAGGTTAAGAACCGGCACAGAGGAACACCATAGAGGAGATCCTTACCCACCAAAGAGACCCATAAGTCGGGGGAGAACAAGCAGAGGACCCCTAGTGGAAAGAGGGGATAGGAGGACCACCAAATTGGGAAAATATTAGCTCAAGTAGTAAATAGGTGATGGTCCAGAGAGCACAGTGGTGTCACAGCAGCATTTTAGAGAAGACACAGAAGTTTTTTATCTCACACTGAGGTAACGGGATACATACAATATAACAAACTGTTTCAAAGACATACAGTATGGGCCTTGTGATGAAATAACTATATTGGAATATTGGAGATACACATTAGACTTTGCTTATTTTTTCACTTTATTCTTTATTATATAACACTTGTATGATTTGACTTGCACGTTTTAATATCATTAATAATGTATTACATAGTTACATAGTCGGTAAGGTTGAAAAAAGACACCAGTCCATCCAGTTCAACGCCTATTATTCATTGGCGTTTATTGCACCCACCTGAGGACCTTATTAATTTTTATAGAGTTGCACAATTTATTATTGCTTGTTTTATTAACAGCGAGTTTTTGCACACATGTAAGCATCTTGTTTTTACACAATATCTACATCTATAGCGATCTTTTGCACATATCTAAGTAGCGCAGTACCATTCATTGTATACTTTGTGGGTTACAGTATAGCCCTTGCTGAGTGTGCTTTAATCAAAATCCTCTACAACATCAGTCATCGCTATTATACTGCCATCCAATCATATTTAAGCTTTGTGACAGCTTAAAGAATTCATTAAGTAAGGTTTGGTTTCTTAGCAACATTCTATATATTAGTCTATAGTGTGATATATATTGCAATATCTGTGATATCTTAACTCCTCCCCCATGCGTCCTTTATTTCAAAGACAAAGGCTTGGAACAAAAGAAAGGGGGCTGATTAGAATGAACTAAGATTAACCCCATTTCTTAATTAGCCTGGAATAAAGCACAGGACATGAGTGGTTCTTTTACTCCCAGTCCATTATATTGCAGAGCTTTTAAACATGACAGTGCTTAACTTTACTAATGGCAATTGAGAGTATAGCTTTTTTCTTCAGCATCCCTAATGCACAGGGCCTGTAACAGCACACTAATAAGTATGCGCCTAAAGTGGTTGCATGAGGCATGTAAAGTACACACTCCACATACCTGGGTGACTCATAAAATACTCAGCCATATTTCTCTTAGACAACCTTTAAAGGCACAATCCAGTTAAACATGAAAATATTACTTCTAAACTTACCCAGGGACCCAGCTTATCAGCTGAATGAAATTCATCATAACGCAATGGCCTCCAATAGTGCAGCTCTCTAGTATCTTATTGTCCATGATTCTGAGCCTGGAGAAATACACTCCTTCATGTTCCTAGGTTCCAAGCACCTCACTCTATTGTTTCCAGAGAAGGTGTTAAACGGAATGATGTGTAAAGAGGCCTCAGTCCCACCCAGAAAAAAACCTGTATCTGATGGAAATGGAGATAATGAATCACAAAATAAAGCCTTATTTCACCCAAAAGGGAAATTTCATGCAGAGGTGGAGCGTGATGGGGTCAGTCACCCACTTAACTCTTGTATTGGTTCATAAAGCAAGCTCTCCCTATTAACGTTCTAAGTTCTCTTCGAAACTAGCTTGGTGTATTAAAAAGCGGAGTTCCACCCAGAAAGTCCTTTGCCTATATAGACTTACCTTTGAAGGAAAAAAAAAATGTATACTCACCCTAAGTCTCTTGTTGCTAGGTAGTCCCTGCATTCTGCCCATTTTTGATCCTAGGCTCTTTCTCCTCACTTCCTGCTTTGCCTAGCCTCATGGGAGATGTGGCTCATCATTTCCCAGGAGTCAGTGGGCTTCCCTGTACTGTAAAATCGTGTTATTTCCAGACAGGAAATTACGTGATTTAAGGCGGACCGAGATCAAGGAGTGCATGATTACCCACCATGCACTTCTTTCAGGAAGAGATGCCAGGACACTACGGATAGACTTCAGGTGCCTCACCTAAAATGGAAAAGTCCAGCAGTGAGAGAAACAAAATTGTGAGTAAAAAATACATGCAATTACTAGGCTGGCCATAGGTGGATCGAAATTGTTAACTGGTCAAATTTGAATCCATCTATTGCCATTTCCATTCCAGAGAAGTATATTTATTGATCAACTTATTTCAAACCGGCTTATTGGAAAATGTTGGCTGCAACACTGATAAATGTGTTCAGATAGCGGAGGAGTCCCCACTGTCAGAATACAATATCATAGCATGGAAGATTCCTCCATCAACCTCGCTTGTGTGGATGGGGGAATCCGTTCAGTTTTTTATCAGCCACTGGTTGATTGAGAAAAAATTATCCATCTATGGTCAGCATTACCCCATCTGCCCCAACAGATGTGTTTCTGGGTGCTTCTCTTGCTTCATTCTTTTAATTATAAAATATATTTTAAAAATCCTTCAGAATTTTTGCACAAACTGTAGATAGATTTTCCAACAAAGGTATTCTCTGTTGTGTAACACATAGCCTGATGCCTTGGTCAGGAACTATAGCTCAGTGTTTCTCAACCTTGTTTCAGTCAAGGCACCCTTTAAAATTCTGCACCCCTCGAGGCACCCCATTCTAAAGTTTTAAAACGTAACTAATGTTTTACATTAAGCAGCAACATCCATACACATAGGACGCCCAACAATATAGGAGATTATTCTTCTAAGGTAAACACACCTTTGCACATTGGTAATGATTATTATTCCAATGTTTCTGACAGAAATGGGCAGGGGAGGGGCAAACAAGGATTCTGTGCAAGTGCCCAACATCCTCCTTATCAACCGATGATGTCATTGGTTCTTAGGACACTGGCGGCTGAAAACTTGAGGCTTTCTGTAACTTATAGGCAGGCTTAATCCATCCACTGGCACCCCTGAAGACACCCAAAGGCACCCTGGTTGAAAAAGGCTGCTATAGCTGACTGTTTTTTTTTTTGTCTAGAGCAGCCCCTGTTCCCTTAAGGCAAGCAGTCCTGCTGATTCTTGGTTGCTCCAGGTTCTAGAACACAGTGCTGGTCAAGCAGTAGATGGTGAAGTAGTATCCTGGGACAGTCCATTGTCAGGGCAGATAGCGAGCAAGCATAGTCAGAAAACCTTCATCAGAGCTGGTAGCAAGCAAGCATAGTCCAGTTAACAAGCCATTGTAAGAAAATAGTTTTGGGTTCCCTTCATTGATAAACACATATGTAAAGGCCAAGGTACTTGGTCATTTGATCTATGCTGAAGAGAAGGACCAAAGTGGTTGATCTCTCTCTGCATCCTAACCATGTACCAAAATACCAGGGTCGTCACAACATGTGATAGGGCCCCATAGTTAAACCATGAAACTATTAAAGCCCCTATTCGCTTCTGCCTCTCCAATTCCATCTCAAAGGCAAGTGCTTTAGGGCTTGTGTACCTTCAGGTGCATTCAGCTTGTATTTGACATCAGTAGACATGTGCATGACGAAAAAATTTGTTTAGTTTCATTTAGTTTTAATTCGTTAATCTAGTTATTTTGTTTAGTTAAATTCAGTTGATTTGTTCAATTCATATTCGGAATTCATATTCAGAATTTGTATTCAGAAATTGTATTTGGAATTTTGGAATTTTCTTTGAACTTACCGATTTTTTCGATTCGAACCGTTCAAATCGAGGAATTTTCAAATCGGTCGAAACAAAAATGTTATATTGTTTTCTAATTGAATGTGGCAAAGTGAACAAACAAAAGAAAAATCTTCATCAAATGATTACAATGACTCTTTAAATCACCTTTGGCTTAAAAAACAGCATTATTTTGAAATGGTACTCTAATATCACACACAGTATTTGATTTCAGCAATATGTATGGTTAGAATTCGACTTCAATGTAAAAGCAAACAAGCAAACAAAAGCCTATCAATTGGTGATACATAATATGAATTGCTTTCCTAGAAGTTGTAAAGAGGTTCCCAAGCTATTAAAAAATTATGTAAAAAATAACTATATCCAAAGTGATTTGCCAAATGACATTGCTACCTTCACAAACCTCTTTGTAGCTAGACAGCACTGGATCCCCTCCTCTTCTAGGCCTAAGAGGGGTCCCTTTGTCTGCTTTTTTTATAATTATACCTTTGGTAAGCCTTCAGGTATATGATCAATACTGAAGGGAACCTAAACTAACATTTTCTCCCATGAAAGGTAATTTAGCTGTTCTACTATACTCTCCTTATCAACAGAAACACTGCAAGTTTCATGTTAGCATTTGAGCATAGGCCCCTAATCTCTCCTGATGATGCAGAGATTAATAGAGAAAACCCAGCATCAATGCTTTGTAACTTGTATGAGCATGACAGGGGAACAGAAGATTACCAGAGGGTCTAATTGTTAAGCTTCGAATGATCTTCTGTGCACTGCCAGCTTCCCATACCTTCCTAGGCCCCCTGGAGCTGAGATATGAGAAATTTGATAATTTTCCCTACCCATGTTTTATTATTAGCTCCTGTGAACATTGACCTTCCCCTCCCACAATGCCCTGTGACATTTCAGCCTCTAGCAGAACAGGATGGTTTAAAAACAAAAATTATGTTGGAGCCAGGTCAACAACACAATAGACAAATCTTTAAAAAAAACAGAAAAGATGTATACTGTATTTTGAAATGTAACAAAGAGTATTTTAGAAAAAGGAAAACCTAAAAGAATGTAAATAGAGTCTGTGACAGACCCATCCGGGACAGGGTCTTTTTGGAAGCGGCTGCAGGCTGGCCTCTTGTCATCTGACTATGGGCCCTGGCTTTTGGGTAAGCTCTATTCTTGGGAGGTATATGCCTGGGAGACCCTTGTTGGCGGGTATGTGCCTGGGAGACCCTTGGAGTGGTTTTGCGTTGGATTCGGGTCCGAGTCTCCTCGAAACATACAGACTCTGGGAACCTAGGACCTGGATATAGATTTGGGGTCTCTGTGCTGAAATCAGCAATGACTGCTTCACCCCCTCCAAAACTCAGAGACACGGAATAGATGCTAATATAATCAGCTCAAAACAACCTTATGCTGGAGTCCCTGCTATAATCTTTTTATTAAGGTGTCTTTTTCTCATGGTATAATTCCCCATTGTGTGCCCCTTAGGTGTGAATTCCCATTGTTAATTTAGTCACCTATTGTTTCTGTCTGTCTGTTAGTATTGTGTCCACTTCACCTAGTTATTTAATTATTATGGGATTTTATATGTTTATGTTAGATTACTGTTTGATTAGATCACTGTTTATATTTATGTTAGCTGTTCATTAGATGTACTGCTATTGCTGTTTACAGTTTGCAATGTTTATGATAATGTGATCAAGCTCTCACCTGATTTTGTGTGCATATATTCTGAGTGAGTTTACAATAAAGTCAGTTCCAGTTCACACCTAAACTAGTGTTGTCTAGTTCTTGGGTGCAATGCTCAGCTATAATACCTGGTTCCTGGTTCCAGAGTGGAGGAAGCTGTATCTTGACGGAGGCACCCAGGCTGGGTGCCAGACGGTCTGTCACAGAGTCTATATTCACTTTTACCACCATTCCCTGCACCAGCACTGCTGTGCAAAAGCCCTGTAAGGGTAAACATTACTTGCCTCCCCAGAATGCAGTGCTTGGGGCCCTCAGGTCCCCCCCCCCCCACACACACACACACACACAGACCATCACATGTGAGCAGGGGTGTATCTTTCTTATGTGTGCATTTTGTCAGGGTTACTTTAAATGTAATTTTGAGACCACTGATGGCAAAACCGTGTAAAATTGGATAGCAACAGGACAATTTTAAATAGCATGGTTAGGTCCAAATTTACTGGAGCAAAAAGCACAGGCTGGGGCTTTACTACAAGAATTAGACCCCTTTCACACTGAGGCAGTTTTCAGGCAATTTAGTGATAGAAATAGCTCCTGTAAAGTGCCTGAAAACTGCCTCCCGTTCACTTTAATGTGTGTTTTCACACTGGGGCGGTGCGCTTGCAGGATGGTAAAAAAAATCTTTGGGGCGGATTTGGAGCACTATAAATAGAACCCCAAAAATGTCCCTGCCCATTGAAATGAATGGGCAGTGCTTCCAACGCGCCTTAAAAGCGCTTTGAAAGCACCGCAAAATGGGTCCTTTTTCCTTCTCTTTAAGGTCACACTGTCACGTGACCTTAAATAAAATGTCTCGATAGTGCCCAAAAAGCGCCGCAAAAGTGCTGCTAAAGCACCGCAAAAATGACCGGCACTTTAGCACTGTTTTAGTGTAGCTTCAGTGTGAAAAGGGTCTTAAGATACTGCAGAGAATACAGTAGTAGTGTAATATTGGCCAGCAGCATGTCAGTTTTCAATCAGGGATGATAGGCCTAACTGGTGTATGTCTAATATTTATTTGATCTATGATCAGTGGGGGTGTAGTCAATGTGATTGATATGATGTGGGGTGGTTCAGGAGCACACTTCCCTTGCACTTTTCTTTTCTTACAAAAAAAGCAGTGGCATTGGCAGCTCCAAGAATAGATGATCAGTAATAAGTAAATGCTGTGCTTTGAGTACCCCAAGCTTAGAAAAGACCTTATCTACATAAAAAAAATCCAAAAGAAATTAAAATCACAAAATACCACTACTAAAACAAGTCTACTTTTTAAAGGGAAGCCTTGCTGCAAAAAAAAAAGCAGTTCAACTTTAAAAAAGACCCTAGTAATATAACAATAAACAATATACCCTATAAATCAATGAAAACCCCCCAATATACAAACCCCTGGAAACAAAAGCCTATTTTTTAAGGGAACCCTTGCAGCAATAAAAACGGTTTGCTATGTACAGGACAACAGCTAAAAGTAAACCCTGGCTTTAATTGAACCACAAAATAAATGTAAAGAGTAACTCCCCTTTTGTTGAGAAAAAAACACTCCCCTCAGGGTTATCTATGAACATTGCAATTATTATTAGAAACTTCCTTGCAAATTCCAACCTTTTGTTATTCTTAAGAAATTACTGTTTGTGTGTCTGTGTCCATGGGCTTAGTGAATCTAAATGGGAGTGGTTTTATAATTATCCATCAGCTGCTGCATCTGCATGGCCCTAATGAGAAAAAATTGGAGGGTCTGCATCCCTTTAGACATGATTTCCCTTTGAGAGTATCTCACTCAAACTGACATTTTTGTTGCAGGGGATGCTCAAAATCTGATTTGCATCTTAGTACAGACTTCTGGGAAAATCAATAAGCCAATCACACAAGCAGGAAATTACATTTCTGAGTGGCTATATTGCATTGCATTTTACAAAAATTTAGAGCACTGCAGATTGAAAGGGAAAGTCAATTTTTATCAACATTCAATTACAATATGACTTGTGTAGCAATTGTATATGCTATATATATTTTTTTTATTATTTGCTAATTTTTTTCCATGAAAGTGGAGTTACCCTTTAAAGTTAAAAAGCCTCCAATAATAAGAACAAAAAAGCAGCAAATGAGTTGATTGCCTATAGAGCTAGCACTCAGAATTAAAGTACATTTTTCCAACTGGCCCTAATTTCTCCCTATGCATACTGTCACCTTTCCATAGTCTTTACATACAGCAGCTTTCAATACACTGACACTACGGCTGTTCTGTGCCCCTCTTTTTTATAATGAGGGTGTTGGCTTACCAAAAAAAAAAAAAAAAAAAACCTTATTGGCCCTTCTAAGCCTGCTGTCCACAGTTCAAAGGACATGCAATGGTTTTGAAAAAGTTCTCCCAGGCAAATTTCCTGTGACTGAAAATAGCAAACCAGCAGAACTCACGTCATATAAACCATAACATGCAAATGTAACATATTGCAGCTAACCTGTTCTTAGATGTGACTGCTGCATTACTGATCTTTTATCCAACGTTTTCCTTTATTTTCACCTGGTGATCCTGCCAATAGCACACTTCCTGTCCTAAGGTGCCAATGCTCACTCACTGTACTGTATGGTAGAGCAGTGTTGTCACCCCAGGTTGCCTTCCTGATTTGCAGTACAAAACACCTTCCCCTCCCCTGATCTCCATTACATGGGGAGTATGAGTTGGGATTTCAGTTCAGTATAGCTTAGAAAAAAATATTGAGCGGGTAGAAATAAATAGACAAAATCAAAAGTGAATATAAACTGCTGGCAACAACACAATAGGACAATTTGTGATATAATCAAATAGATAACAAAAGTTGCCGCTCTAAGCAATTACAGTGATACAAATTGTAAAAATTATATAGAACGTGTCCATATATGAAAACAGTTCATGTTGTTCTCCAAAAAGAGAAAAAGAAACAGTGATTGTGACCCAAGTCTCCTGGTAAGTGTCCCATTCAGGTGAACAGGTAATTTGTGAGAACCGATCACCCAGGTGCACCTCCACCATAGATCACATAGAATGCCTCCTTCCCAGAATTCTAGGAGCTGATCAATTCTCTCTGTTTAGGCTGAAGGAGATGGTGTCATCTCCTGGTGAAAGGCTCCTTTCACACTGCTCTGTAGAAAAATCTCAGCCTAAAGAAAACCCAAAAGATGTATATTTTGATATATAATAAAGAATATTAAAAAAGAAAATCCAAAAGATTGTAAATAGAGTCTGTGACAGACCCGACCGGGACAGGGGTCTTTTGGAAGTGACTGCAGGCTAGCCTCTCGCCATCTGACTATGGGCCCTGGTTTTTGAGGGGCCTCTATTCTTGAGAGGGGTGTGCCTGGGGGACCCTTGGAGTGGTTTTGATTTGGATTTGAGTCCTGATCTCCCCGAAACACACAGGCTTTGGGAACCTAGGACCTGGATACAGATTTGGGGTCTCTGTGCCCAAATCAGCAATGAATGCTTCACCTTCCCACCTCCTAGACCCAGAATAGATGTTAATATACTCAGCTCAAAACAACCTGATGCTGGGATCTCCTGCTATAATCTTTTTATTAAGGTGTCTTTCTCTCATGGTATAATTCTCCATTGTGTGCCTCTTGGTGTGAATTACCATTGTTAATTTAGTCACCTATTGTTTCTGTCTGTCTGCATGTATTGTGTCCACTTCACCTTGTTACCAAAGTATTGTGAGATGTTATATGTTTATGTTAATTAAATTTCTGTTTGATTACTGTTTACAGTTTGCATTGTTTAGGATAATGTGATTAAGCTCATACCTGATTTTGTGTGGTATATATTAAGTGTGAGTTTACAATAATGTCAGTTCCAGTTTGCACTTAAGCTAGAGTCATCTAGTCCTTGGGTACAATGCTCAGCTATAATACCTGGTTCCTGGTTCCAGAGTGGAGGAAGCTGTATCTTGATGGAGGCCCTCAGGCTGGGTCTATATTCACTTTTATCACCATTCCTCTGCCAGCAGTGCTGTGCAAAAACTCTATATGGGGAAACATTACTTGCCTCCCCAGAATGCAGTGCTTGGGGCCTCAGCCCCCCCCCCCCCCACACACACACACACACACACACACATCTGTGTTTCCGTTGTGTTACCTGTGCATTTCTGATGTGTTTCTGGGCCACCTGCACCTGTGAAAAATGGACATCTGACTCAAAAACGCACCAAAAATGCAAGTGGTGTTATTACGTCGATTTTACCGCGATTTCCATTCATTTCCATGGGAAGCTGCATTTTTAGTGCAGTTTTCAAACCCGCACCAAAGATGCCGCATGCAGGACTTTTCAAAACACACCGCACCCACAGCACAGTCATGTGAAAAGTCCCATAGGATTTGAAGGGAAACATTTTTCCTGTATTTTTCTTGCAAGGTAAAAACGAAGGAAAAAGGTATCAGTGTGAAAGGGCCCTAAATCAGTAAAAAGCAACTATTGCTTTTGGATGCCTGCTGACTGTAAATGGTAAATGTAAAAAATAAAATTCTATTCAGTACTTCAGAATAACCTGATTAAAAGAAATACCAGTCTTAGCTTTTTATTTTTTTTTTAGTCAGGAGCAAAGTAAATAAAATATACAGAAAACATTATGCATTCCTTTCCATAACCATGATTATTTAGTGAGCACATTGTTAATAGAAAGTCTTTGTTAGCATTTGGATACCAAGGCAACAATGGGATATATTGATTGTGTTTTGTTCATTGATTTTAGTCTGTATGTACTAGGGTAATAGGTTCCTATCCACAGGTATTTCATGATGTATTTAGGTTATTTGCTTTATTTTCAAATAAACACAGCAGTCAGTTCCCAAGCTTTGTTAAATGCTAATTAATATCTCAGATGAAGCTAAGATGGGTTGCATTGATTCTATAGAACTGATTTTATATCTTTATCTTCCACATTCTTTAGCTTCCCGATGCTTTGCTTTAACCCTGATTCTGTATGCTACAGTGCCCTCTTTCTTCCATAGAGAAAGTCATTTGGATATGCACAGAGTATTTGTGATATTTCAGAAGATCTTTCAAGTGGCTGTTTTAGCTCTTTGCGAGCCTGGGAAAACACCATTTTGTGTAAACAATTCTTTGAGACAGTACTGTGGGTTTAGGTTAAAAAGAATCTGTCACAATGGAAATGATAGTAAGCAATCAGTTGGATACAATGTATGAATAAATAATACTGTATATATATTTTTTTTTTCACCATATATTTTTTTTTGCTTATTACTTACCATTGAAACAGTTGGCTGTCTCTCAGCTGAGAGGAGAGTCGGACCTACAGTATCCATTTTAGACAATCCCTTCTGAGCGTCTCCTAAAAGCAAGCCTGTGCTTTACCAATTCATGCCAAAACAAGTTGCCCCTGGAAGATGTCCCATCGGGCGAAACGTACGTAGGGCAGAGCTCATCGGTGACGTCAGCACATCCATCCGGAGAGCCGGCGGCTGTGCAATATGCTCCTTGATATTGTTTTGCCTGTGAGTACCCATCAATTTTATTAATTGAGCATTCCATCTATCCACCCAGGTGGCATCTATCATTCTAAAGCATTTTAGACCTCTTGAGGTGTGGGGTCTAAATGTTTGGTAAGCTGCTCTATTTGTATAAGGTGTCTGGTGCACATTTGGTGTGAATAGATTGTATTCACGATGGACTACCTGAGTTTGAATTTTTTCACTGGACTCTGATTTAATAATATTATGATATAGGCACTCTTTATGAATTTATGATTTATGAGGTGTGTCTAAAAAGTTCAGTGAATGGTATCAGAAAACAATCAAAACAGAAGATACAAACAAAAGACCTTTATTGGCCTTCAAAATAATCGCCATCCTTCACAACATACGTTTGGCAACGTTCATAAAGCTTCTGGAAACTATCGGCAAAAGCCTTTTTAGGAATTAATCGCAGAACTGCTGTCACACACTCTTGGATTGCCACCATGTCCGCAAAACACGCGCCTTTCATGACGTTCTTGAGGCAGGGAAATAGAAAGAAGTCCACAGGTGCCAGGACCTTGTCTTCCGAGGTACTGAGACATTCTGGTTTACAGCTAATCACTAGCGGGAGTGACAGACTTTTAGCAACCATGACGGTATCACAGTTTCTTTTCTCACTGCCACCAGGAGAACCTCCTTGATCCAAGTAAACTAAACAAAAGCTCCACGTTATCAATATCATATTATATCCCTCTCAAAAAGTCTGATCCACATAGCTGACTGTGGTTACCAAGACCTATACTAAAACAAGCCAGTACTCACCGGCTATACACTGCCTGCAGGCTCTCAAAGGAGACTTTCATCAAGTGCACCAACGTTCTTAAAGGGCCCCAATGGTAGCCAGCCGAAGACCCATATTAGAGACTGCCCCTCCAGTTACTTTTGCTACACCCCATTAGTCTCTTCCAGTATTCAGTCATTTCTGTATGGTCTGGGTCAATCCAGTCATTTTTGGCCTAGCATAGCTGCCATCAGTACACATTAGCAGTATAGCCCATTCATTAGTAGTTCAAATCTACTCACTGCTCACTGCTGTGAACTGTGAAGAATCTGGTGGCGTTGTTACTATTTATGCTGATCTGGAGGTCAAATCCAAATGCTGTTTATAATCTGCTAGTGATACCCTGTATGTAAGTCAATGTTAATACTATCTATTTTGTGTTTACCCGGTTATCCATTGAATTAATTCACAGTACATTGAATTACTTTTTATTATCTGATTTGGTGTTTGTCTCTCTGGTAGAACACCATTGCTTGGTGTCAGGCACTACCCCAGCAGGTTTTACTGTGCTCTTTAGGCCTCCACCCAAGCAAGTGAGTCATCCAAGCAGTTCAAGGTCAAGAACAGAAGGACCTATTCTATTCGGCTCTAGTGGCCCCTACTGGGGTAGCACTACACAACCAATCAGAGTGCAGTTGCTATTTTTTTAACAGGTAAACATTGAAAGCAAAAATCTCATTGGTTGCTGTCAACATCACATTTTTGTTTTTATACTCAAAACTCTCTGCTCAACTGCTGGGGGAAGATAACAAAGAATAGGACAAACAAATCCCGACATCTGTGTAATGCTGATATTGTTTGTTGAAGCACATGCACTTTGGTACATTTTGTAGAGTGTGTATGAAATGTTTTTTTTAGCAGAGAATAACAATAGAACACAGAAACACGACCTGACATTTTTCTTTTAATTTCCCAGGCTGCAAGTTTTACACTGAGAGGACCTATCCATAATAATCATACTTCAAATGAATGAACATATAAACATAACTAAGATGAATTATTATTTTAAACATAAAGTACGTTTTTCTTGCCGTAAAACCACCGCAACCAAGCATGTGATTACATACAATAAGATCACAAGGTCTTTGGATTGTGTGTATTTAACGTCATTAGAGATTGCAGAGAGCATTTTTTTGGGGGATTTGCAGGATCCCTTATATACAATTAAAAACTACACAAAAAATGTTTGTTTTTTTTTGTAAACACTAATAATTAGGTTATTAACATTTAGGCCTCATACACACGGACGTTTCTAAAAAAAATAAACAAAACGTCGGGCCCGACGTCAAGGAAAAAAAAGTTTTTCGGCGTTATGCATCGGCGGTTTTGAGCGTTAGTGAGCGTCGGCGTCAATAGGCGTTTTTTTAAAAAAATCATCCCTCTGCTATTTTTCAACCTAAAAACGTTGGCGTCAAAAAACGCCGGAAAACGCCGGTATAATAATAGGTGGCGTTTGTTGGCATATTGTGGCGTCGGCGTCAAAAAATGCCAAAACGTTACAGCCTCAGAACGCGATGGACGTCATCTACAGCTCAAAAACGCCGACGTTTTTATGGGGCCATTGACTAACATGGAGAGCTGCAAAAAACGCCAGAAAACGCCGGCGTCAAAAAACGTCCGTGTGTATGAGGCCTAAAGTGTCACTAAACCCAGGATCCTGCATTCCCTATATCTGGTCTCCCACGGTACACAGAACATGGAAATGCAATTATTTAGTAAATATAAACTGCAAAATACCTTTTCTCATCAGCAGTATATAGCAATCTTCTGACATCTATCAGTGTCTGGTTAAAGCTTGTAGGAGGAGTTTTCATTCTCCTCTGACTGCCCTATGAGGATGCAGGACCTCTGACCCTCTGTCTGGACACTGCTGATTGGCCCTGTGCTGATCACATGCACCTCCCCCCAAAACAAAAACTCTCTAGCAATACACACCAAACTGAGCATGTTCAGAGTGCTCCCAAGGCTCTGTACTATAAGGAGACAGTGTTAAGGACAGTAAATGAAGGGGAGGATCAGAGGAGACAGGATCAAACAGCCTTTTTGCACACTGCGGAGGATTAACCCCTTAGGTTCCACAGGGAGTATAGCAAGCATGCTTTACTGCATATACAGACTGATTTTACTGTTGTGGGTTTAGTAACACTTAAAAGAGTTTTTCTAAATAAAAAGTGTTATATACAGTATGGTCTTTTGCTTTTTATGGTTTTAGTTAGATTACTTTATTTCCTGTCCTGCTGCAAATGTCAAAATCGAAATCTCTGTAACAAAGATTGTCTGGCAATACAAACTCTTTTTATTTGTACAAATGCAGAAAGGTTGAAATGTATTTTAGATGTATTTATTGCTGACAACAAAAGTCAGAGGCATAACTAGAACCTTCAGGGCAAGAAATTATGAAGGGCCCCCCTGACCCCTGGCCATGGCCCTCCCTCTTCCCACTGATCCTGGGGCCCTTTACCCCCATTGCGGGTCCCTTTATTACGGTACCGCAGCAGGGCCCCATTCACAAGTTCTGCAGTGGTCCCCCTTTCTGCCATCTTTGGGCCTCCTCGTGGTGGTGAAATCCCAGGGCCCGGTCACAATTGCGACCTTTGCAATCCTGATAGTTTCCTCATTGGTGTCAGTAGTTTTTAATTTTTATTTTAATTTAATTTTTTTTTTTTACCATTTCATTTATTTCTTTTACGATTTTATTTTTCATTTTTTTTTCATTTTTTTAAGAGCCCTGTTGGGGGGCTTTGATGAGATATCAAGGGTCTAAACAAATGTCAGCCCTCAATCTCCATCCGTGTAGCCTCAGCTGCACAGAATGAATGGACGGGAATAGCTGTGCACCAAGCCTCCCATTCATTCAGAAATGGAAATCAGTTATGAATGAACCAATTGGTACAAATCACTGACTCTATCTACTCAGAAAAGGAATGACAAATTTAACTACCCGTTCCCATCTCTCCACCATGACACATCTTCTACAGCAGCTGGCAGGAGAGAGGAGGGGGAAGACAGCAGCTTTGTGGGGGGACCAGGGAAGCACACAGGGATCCTGTGAACAGCAGAAGACAACTAAACTGAATATGAGGGGTGGCGGGGGCAGCATATAGAGTAACCCATCTCCTCCATTAGGAGGAAAATGGAGGAGATTGGTTCCTCTAAATGCCGCCCCCGCCATCCCCCCTATTCAGGTGTACAAGGGAGGCACATGGGCCCCCTGGAGCATGGGGTCCGGTTTGCAATTGCAACCCCTGTAGTTACGCCCCTGGCAAAAGTCAAAATAAATCTTTCACCACTAAGTTACTTGAGATGCTGTATACTTTACACTGACTACAGTATATATCGATCAGCTATAACGTTATGACCACCCACCATAACCCATTGAGTGAGACATGGACTACACTAGACCTCTGAAGGTATGCTGTGGCATCTGGCACCAAGACATCAGTAGCAGATCCTTTAAGTTCTGCAAAATGCAATGTGGGGCCTCCATGGATTGGACTTGTTTTTCAGAACATCCCATAAATCTGAACAATATAACGCCTACAACTTTCTGTTGTGTTCTTCAAACCATTCTTGAGTTCATCAAACCAGGCCAACTTCTTCCATTGCTCCATAGTTCAATTCTGATGCTCATGTGCCCATTGTAGGCACTTTTGGCTATGGATATGGGTCAGCATGAGCTCCCTGACCGATCAGCGGCTATGCAGCCCCATACGCAACAAATTGTGATGGACTGTGTGTTCTGACACCTATCTATTAAACCAGAATGAACTTTTTCAGCAAATTGAGCTATAGTAACTCTTCTATTGGATCGGACTACAGGTGTCAGCCAATCACTCCCCACTTGCATCAACAAGCCCTGGCTGCCCATGACCCTGTCATTGGTTAGCTGTTTTGCTTTCTTGCAGCACTTTTGGTAGGTCCTGACCACTGCAGACTGGGAACAGGAGAAGAGAAGATTTTATTGAGAAGAGAAGATTAAGGAGGATATGATCAACATGTATAAATATGTGGTCCATATGGTGCACTTGGTGTTGAGTTATTTACTTTAAGGTCATCACAGAGGATAAGGGGGCACTCTTTACGTCTAGAGGAAAAGAGATTTAATCTCCAAATAGAGAAAGGTTTCTTCACAGTAAGAGCTGTGAAAATGTGGAATATCTGACCAGGAAGGAATTTTTTCCCCTGCTGCAGCAAATTGGATCATGCTTTGCTGGGGGTTTTTTGTTTGATTTTTTTCCCCCTTTTATTGGTTGAACAAGATGGACTTGTGTCTTTTTCCAACCAGACTGTGTAACATTGCACAAGAGCTGCAATTTTGTAGTTGCTCTGACCCAACTGTCTTGTTATTACAATTTGACCAAAGTCACTCAGATCCTTGTTCTTGCCAATCTTTTCTGCTTTCTACACCTCAACTTCAAATGTATACTTTGTTGTTTATGTATGTCGTTTATTTATTATGATCAGGATAAGGACTAAAAAAAAAAAGACTGTTCCTGTGATGTCCTCCACAGTACCACTCCTCTTCCACAAAGATGTCCTTAGTCTTCTAGGTTGACTGAGGTTATACTGTGAGTGCAGGACACCATGGGCTTGCTTTCTGTATCACTGAGGAATGCCCAGCCTAAAGAAGGTATAAAGAGGATCCTGTAGCCTCATGTGACTGGCCTAAAAACAGATAAGCACACAATAAAAAATAGTATCCAACATTTGTTGGGTGACCTTTCGGGGGGTTTAGTGTAGAGACCATAGCTGGGCTTAAAAAATATAGCATTAACCTAAATCATTGAAGTTTCCCTTTGAAGTCAACACTTGTTTTGGAACCTCTGTTAGATTTTATTGCTGTCTTAATGTTACCATTTCACATTTTTACCCTGCATCCTAATGGTATATGAATTGATTAATGTTACATTCATTACAGAACTTACACACAGAGCCTGCCTAGAATTCAATACAGTACTGTATGACTCACCAATAAGGCACAAAAAGCAGACAGATTAAACACAGACAAATACATATAGGACTGACTCATATACACCTACTTACTGTATGTATCTCAGCACAGCAAACCAATGCACACATGACAGCAGCTAATTAAACTACTCAACAAAAGGCTTTGGATGGTCAATAAGTAACGAAGATATATTCAGGATGTAATGTGGTTTGCAAAAATACTGAGTTATTTGTGTTCGTTAATGCTTTGAAGTTCTGGATATATAAGAAATAATTTAAAACCATTTAGATTCAAGATTAGATTAGATTTGATTAGATTTGACTAGATTAGATTGAAAGGCACTAGCCTCAAATAAAAGCTCCATATAAATGCACCATTAACAATAACATATTCTAAGTTATAAAGTGGTATGTAAACCCTGAATATATTTTTCTGTATGTGTGGGATCATGTCCCCTTGTATACAGTTTTCTGAAGGATATATTTTGAATATTCTTCCAGTAACAGCACTAGAACAGTCGTCCTCAACCCCCAAGTCGCAGACCAGTGCTGGTGCATGGCCTGTTGGGGGCAGGGCTGCTTGGCAGGGGGTGGGCGGTGAGCAAGGCTCGATCTCCATTGGCGGAAACTCGCATTGCCGCCTGGGCTCTGCCTCTTGTTGGTGGCAAGTGCCTGCTGTGGGCCTGCATGCAGGGGATCTGAGACCTTTTACGGGGCTAGTGCACTGACACCCTTCCACCACCAGAGGGTGCCCACTCCCCTTCTCCCAGCATTACCACTCCCTTCCCTCTCTGTGGTCATGTCACTCAGTGTGTATGTATATATATAAGATTGCCAAGACCCATGAAACTGAGCTGCAGCACAGTGGCCAAGACCATACAGCAGTTTAACAGGACAGGTTCTACTCAGAACAGCGCCTCACCATGGTCGACCAAAGAGGTTGAATACACATACTCAGTTTCATATCCAGAGGTCGACTTTGGGAAATAGACATATGAGTGCTGCCAGCATTTCTGCAGAGATTGAAGAGGTGGGGGGTCAGCTTGTCAGTGCTCAGACCAAATTGGTCTGCATGGCTGTTGTACCAAAAGGAAGACTCTTCTAAAGACGCTGCACAAGAAAGCCTGCAAACAGTTTGCTGAAGACAAGAAGACTAAGGACATGGATTACTGGAACCATGTCCTGTAGTCTGATGAGACCAAGATACATTTTTTAGGTTCAGATGGTGTCAATCGAGTGTGGTGGCAACCAGGTGAGGAGTACAAAGACAAGTGTGTCCTGCCTACAGTCAAGCATGGTGGTGGGAGGGTCATAGTCTGGGGCTGCATGAGTGCTGCCGGCACTGGGGAGCTACAGTTCATTGAGGGAACCATGAATGCCAACATGTACTGTGACATACTGAAGCAGAGCATGATCCCCTCCCTTTGGAGACTGGGCCGCAGGGCAGTATTCCAACATGATAACGACCCCAAACACACCTCCAAGACGACCACTGCCTTGCTGAAAAAGCTGAGGGTAAAGGTGATGGACTGGCCAAACATGTCTCCAGACCTAAAACCTATTGAGCATCTGTGGGGAATCCTCAAACGGAAGGTGGAGGAGCGCAAGGTCTCTAACATCCACCAGCTCCGTGATGTCGTCATGGAGGAGTGGAAGAGGACTCCAGTGGCAACCTGTGAAGCTCTGGTGAACTCCATGCCCAAGAGGGTTAAGGCAGTGTTGGAAAAAAGTGGTGGCCACAGAAAATATTGACACTTTGGGCCCAATTTAGACATTTTCATTTAGGGGTGTACTCACTTTTGTTGCCAGCCATTTAGACATTAATGGCTGTGTGTTGAGTTATTTTGAGGGGACAGCAAATTTACACTGTTATACAAGCTGTACACTCATTAGTTTACATTGTAGCAAAGTGTCATTTCTTCAGTGTTGTCACATGAAAAGGTATAATAAAATATTTACAAAAATGTGAGGGGTGTACTCACTTTTGTGAGGTAATGTATATATATATATATATATATATATATATATACTATATTACCAAAAGTATTGGGACACCTGCCTTTATACGCACATGAACTTTAATGGCAGATTTTCAGGCGAACGGTCGTTTGTTTTTTGTTGCATGCTAGTCTCATGTCGAAAGTGAAGAGGTTACTGACCATACGAAAATTCTCGTATGACAGAATTCAACTATAGAAGTGACATAATAGTTGAATGAGGTTGAATGTATTCTTTAGTTTCTGAGCATGCGTAGTCTTGCTCTTACTATTTTTTTTGAACGAAAGCCGTATTAATAATATGAAAATTGGACGTTGTGTTCACATCCAACAAAATTTTTATAGTCTGCACATCCAGCTTTTGTCGTACGAAAAATCGGATTCGGCTGTCAAATGCACCATACTAACCATCCGAAGATCGGCAGATCGTTCGTCGGATGAAATTTTACTTACGATTTTCGTATCGTGTGTACGGGCCTTTAGTCCGTGGGGTTCAATATTCAGTTGGCCCACCCTTTGCTGGTAAAACAGCTTCAACTCTTCTGGGAAGGCTCCACACGGTTTAGGAGTGTCTATGGGAAATGTTTGACCATTCTTCCAGAAGCACATTTATAAAGTCAGGCACTGATGTTGGATGAGAAGGCCTGGCTTTCAATCTACACTCTAATCCATCCCAAAGGTGTTCTATTGGGTTGAGGTGCAGGCCACCCCAAACTCGCTCATCCATGGCTTTATGGACCTTGCTTTGTGCCATGTGATGCTCTTTGTAATGTCTTTATCAATTATCATTTATCCTTTATCAGTTGCTCAACTTTTTTATCCATTTTTATTATTATTATTATTATAATTATTATTATTATTTTTATTTGTCCTTGTTTCATGAATGGTTATCATGGGTATCATGGGTATACTGTACAATGACTGATGAATACTGGCAATTTCTGATCAGCTGATGAATGATAAATGACAGATGATAATGACATTACAATGGGCATGCAAAGCAAGAAAACGATCCATTTTTGAAAGTCTGATGTGAGAATAACTCAGTTCTGGTTTTCTATTTCTTAAAGTAAAATGCGCTATGCAATCTTACCTAACAACCATGCACTTCCACTCAACGCTGTCCATTGTAGTCAGCACCGTCCTGCAATTTTACAGAGTTTATAAGATAAACTTTAGGACAAAATAAGAAATATGATACCTCTTGGTACAAGCATGTAAAACATTTGTTTATGTTCCAGGCTGCCTAAAAGCTTTTAATAATAAGGATATGTGGTTATTATTCTACTTCCTATCAGCAGAAACGCAACGCATCATTCAAACAAAGCCAAAAGGACAAAGAAAGATGAGCTGCTGTTTACTTATATGCGGTCGGTTTGCTTTGTACTCGGTAGAAAGCTTGGAGTACCCAGAGAATTTAATGCGATTTCTGCTTTTAGATATAAAAGCTACTTCACAAGTAAACACTTCATTATAGAACACTCGTATTAAAGGGGAAGAATGCTCTGTCTGTACAAAATGGTTTTCTTTATTTGAATACATTCAAAATATATTACCTTGGCTTTCTTTGGTATGCAAAACAAGCTCTGAGCAATGTAGACCCTAAGGGCCCATCTACACTAGTGCGCTGCGGTAAGGACACATTCATATCTCGCGATTTGGGATCACGGGCAGAATCGCCGTTATGATTGGACGCAATTGGCTGTACTTTCCTCACGTGCACGCACAGCGTGAGGAGAGGAGAGACAGTAATTTAAACAGATAATCAGGGCACTGGTCATCAGTGCAGCCGCATCAGTGCCAATCAGTGCCCACCAGTGCCTCCTCATTAGTGCCGCCTATCAGTGCTGCCTATCAGTGTCACCTATCAGTACCCATTAGTGACACCTATCAGTGCCGCATATCAGTGCAGCCTCATCAGTGCTCACCAGTGCTGCCTCATCAGTGCCCATCAGTGCCACCTCATCAGTGCCCATCAGTGCTGCCTGGTAGTGTCCATCAGTGCTACCTATCAGTACCATCAGTGCCCATTAGTGCCACCTATTAGTGCCTATCAGTGCCGCATATCAGTGCAGCCTCATCAGTGCTGCCTCATCAGTACGGCTTCATCAGTTCCCATCAGTGCCGCCTAGTAGTGCCCATCAGTGCTGCCTATCAGTGCCCATTAGTGCCACCTATAAGTGCCTATCAGTGCTGCATATCAGTGCAGCCTCATCAGTGCCCACCAGTGCGGCCTCATCAGTGCCCATCAGTTCTGCCTCATCTGTGCCCATCAGTGCCGCCTATTAGTGCCCATCAGTGCAGCCTATCAGTGCCCATCGGTGCAGCCTCATCAGCCTACATCAGTGAAGACAAAAATTTGCTTATTATTTTTTTATTATTTGCAAAATTTTATAACAGAAACTTAGACCCCATACACACTATTAGATTTTCTGCAGATTTTTTCCTTCAGATTTACCAAAACCATATAATATGAGGTCAAACCTTAGGAGTTTCAATTTGTATGCAATCAGGCAGGCCCTTGCGCTACATGGTTTTGGTAAATCTGAAGGAAAAAATCTGCAGAAAATCTAACAGTGTGTATGGGGCTTAAGAAAAAGTTTGTTTTTGTTTTTTCTAAATTTACTGTCTTTTTTCGTTTATTTAGCAAAAAAACCTGGTAACCGGCAATCCTGACAGTGGTCATGTACCCAGATAATCAGGGCACTGATCATCAGTGCAGCCTCATCAGTGCCAATCAGTGCCCATCAGTGCCTCCTAATCAGTGCCGCCTATCAGTGCCCATCAGTGCTGCCTATCAGTGCCACCTATCAGTGCCCATTAGTGCTACCTATCAGTAACTATCAGTGCCACATATCAGTACAGCCTCATCAGTTCCCACCAGTACTGCCTCATCAGTGCCCATTAGTACTGTCTCATCAGTGCCCATCAGTGCCACCTCATCAGTGCCCAACAGTGCCGCCTAGTAGTGCCCATTAGTGCTGTCTATCAGTACCGCCTATCAGTGCACATTATTGCCACCTATTAGTGCCGATCAGTGCAGCATATCAGTGCAGCCTCATCAGTGCCCACCAGTGCCGCCTAGTAGTGCCCATCAGTGCTGCCTATCAGTACCATCTAGCAGTGGCCATTAGTGCCTCCTATTAGTGCCTATCAGTGCCGCATACCAGTGCCCACCAGTGCTGCCTCATCAGTGCCCCCTCATCAGTGCCTATAAGTGCTGCCTCATCAGTGCCCATCAGTGCCGCCTCATCAGTGCCGCCTCATCAGTGCCCATTAGTACTGCCTAATAGTGCCCATCAGTGATGCCTATCAGTACTGCCTATTAGTGCCACCTATTAGTGCCTATCACTGCCGCATATCAGTGCAGCCTCATCAGTGCCCACCAGTGCTGCCTCATCAGTGCCGCTTCATCAGTGCCCATCAGTGCTGCCTTTCAGATTTGTATTATGTTTGAGAGTGTAGTGTTTAGAAAGGCTATGTTCCTAAAAACCTGTCTTGATATTGGTTATATGCTCTTTCAACCTGGTGATCATCTTCCTCTTTGTTCGACCTATATACTGCAACCCACACGGACAACGGATCATATAGACCATGTTCGTGGAGCTGCAAGTAATAAAAGGTTTGATGGGAAAAACTCGGTGAGTGGCTGTGGACTCAAAAGAACAAAATTTCCTGGGTTTCAACTCGTTGATTAAGCATACCAGACATTTCTTACAGGGATAATACCCTTGCAGATGTTGGAAAAAAGAAAGCCTAGGTGGGGGATTTACAATGTTAGGGGGTATCTGCAGTCTCAGAGGAGATGCACCCCTAAACACCACTTATGGCCTATCTGGGAGAACTTCACCCAGAATCCTGGGTTACAACATAGCTTCCCTATCCTACGCATCAGCTTGTAGGAAGGCCATCCTAAGTTCAGCCCCATTATAGCCTTTCTCCAAAAACCTTTCTTTCAGAATGTCCACCTCTCTGACAAAGTCATCACGATTCGAACAATTGCGTTTAAGTCGCAAACACTGGCTTTTGGGGATGGAATGAAGCCAAGAGGGATGATGACAGCTGGACATGTCTATAAACCCATTCCGGTCTGTGTCCTTGAAAAAGGTTGAGGCGGAGAAATCCCCATTCTCAACCTTTATCTTAAGATCTAGAAAATGGACTTCAGTCCTGCTGTACTCAAATTGAAACACAATCCCTCTATCGTAAGAGTTTAACTCAACAAAAAAGGAAATCAAAGAATCCTCAGTGTCTTCCCATAGGAGGAGGACGTCATCTATGTAGCGTCTCCAAAACCGCAACTGCGGCCTGGATTGGCCATAGACGACATCCTCTTCCCATTTGGCCATGAAGAGATTGGCCATACTGGGGCAAGTTTGGCCCCCATGGCCACACCTCTGCTTTGCAGATAATATTGGCCACCATACCAAAAATAGTTATGACTCATACTGTACTCCAAAAGAGACAGGACAAAAGATCGCTGGCTAGCAAGAAGAGTTTCGTCCTGCGACAAAAAATACTCGACTGCTTCGCGTCCCAAGGTATGAGAGATAATTGTGTACAACGAGGCTACATCGGCAGTTTCCAAAATGCAACCCTCATTCCACTCCACTTCTCTCAAGAGGTTCATAACCTGCAATGAATCCTTGAGGTAAGACGGAGTCTTGTACACCAGTGGTTGCAGAAAAAAATCTATATATTTTCCCACCCTGGAAGTGATGGAATCTAGACCACTGATTATCGGTCTTCCAGGGGGGTTCTGCAAACTCTTATGAACCTTTGGTAAGAAGTACATAATGGGAACTCTGGGTGCAGCCGGGACCAAGAAGTCTTTTTCTTTCTTTGTAATTAGTCCTCGATCATAACCCTTCTTGACGATTTCCACAAGTTTTTTCTTATATATAACTAGCTGTTGGATTAGAGTTCAATGGTGTATATGTGTCTGCATCAGAGAGGAGGCCTGTCATCTCCGCATGGTAGGCTGTCTCATCCATGACTACAATACCTCCCCCCTTGTCTGTGGGGCATACAACAATATCTTTACGATCGCTAAGTGATTTAAGGCCCCTAGCAAACCTCTGATCTTGCCTAACCCTTCCCACTTCCAGTTTCCCTAGGTCTCTCACGACCAGATCTCTAAAAACAGAAATGGATGGTGCCATCCGTCCTCGGGGATTAAACAGAGAGGCATTGGATAAACATGTATCCCTAATGCCCTCCGTATGCGTCTGCATACTCCTGACCGGATTGGTAATTATATATCATTTGATATTACTTTTACGGATGTACTTTTGTATATCCATAAAAGTAGTAAACTTATCAAGGGGCTTGGGGGGAACATATTTTAAACCCTTATTCAAGACTAATTCCTCTTCTTTCGAGAGGAGTGCGGAGCTTAAATTACCTGCGGAAATTACGTCCGCCTTCTTTTTTGAGCGCGAGCCCTCTGGAACCTCTCTAGGGTCTATATTTCTTTTTAACCGTGGGCCTCCCCCGTAAAAAAAATGATTATTCCCTCTATGGTTACCCGAATAGGTGGATCTCTCTTGGTAGGGGTTACGCCCACGTGGATGTTCGGAGTAATAGTTGTTCACTGAAGTGCTCCCCTGATATGAATCACCATAGGAGTCCCAATCATATGGGTGCTGTGTGATATACCTACTCTCCTCTTGTTCTTCAGAGGCCAGGGGGGCATAGGGGTTGAGCGTTTCAATATATGCAGATGAGTGAGAAGCACGTGATACCCCTCTGGGTTTCCCCCTTCCTCTTGTAACTGTCGTTTTTCTAGGAAATCGCTGTGGTGGATGCAATGGTGTATGGGTGGAGGCTCCACTGGATCTGACCGGAGTCATGGTCCGTGAATTTGCTTCTTCTACCCCTGAATTAGCACCTTGCTGTGATACCATAGCTCCCTGCCCTTCTTTAGATTGCCATTTAAAAACCTTAATAAGTTTATAATTTCTCTTCCACATTTTACCAAATTTTATATAGGGCAGCTGTTGTGAAATTGGCGCCTGCTGATCTTAACAAGTTTTTGTTTATTTTTAATTCTGACACATGATCCTTGATTGGTTTAAAAGGGCGGAGCGTGGACGAGGTGTTTGGCCCGACTTCCGGTATTTGGAGCGCAAGCTAGGCGCTTGATCCGGGGGAGTTATGGGCCATGTCTTTCCACTCTTCCTGCTTCACAGTCAGGTGATTCTCCTCCGCCCAATGGTATCCTGTTTTTGTTTGGCTTTATATTCAGATGCCTGACGCACGACGGCCACGCCCCAGACGACGTCAGTGATGACGAAACGCGTTGGGTGGCGCCAGCTAGTGTGACGACATCATGTTCCGCAACAGGACCGCCATTGAGTCGGTTAGAAACAGACCGTTATCATGTAAGTGTAATATCTTTCATTTCAATAAACTATGAATGTACTACACTATTGGCATCCTATCTTTCATGGTTGATGGTGACTGGAGGAACAGCCCAGAGGGTTTCATGAGTTTTGAGAGTCCATCCTTGCTTCCCGACAGTATCATCTATTGAATTTAACCCACACACAGGCTTGAAAGACATCCGTAACAGGGGTCATCTCAAGAGGGTAAGAGGCAATGTGTGTGGGTGTCGGTGGAGGCTTTCTGCTCTATTGGGATCACTCTTCTTATGTCCTTTCGTGCACCTGAATTCAGATGGCATAAATACTTTTTATTGAACTGATATATGTAGCGCTGTACCACAAGTTAAAGTTGCTTTGGGGTTTCTGTTCAGACCTATTTGTGCTAGCTGCTTCTATTTCGGACTTTTTCTCTTTTCAGCGCAGTTGATATTTATTGTATTTATTCATTCTACATACCATATTTCCTTTCTAGTTCCATATCCTTACATCTTGGTGGATGGCCTATCACCACTCTGGTGCTGTCTTGGCTATGTGACAGGAATCATGACTTTAAATCACATCTTGCATACTTATTTACACATTTATATAAGTACATTTTTTTTATACTTTTTACAGATCCAAGTTTATTTTGATACAAAATCAGCTCATTACGGCTTGCCTTGGGAGGTCTGGCTAGTTCTTTGGTTGATGTCTTGGAATGAGGTGGTGTACCCTGCCTCAGCCCCGGGTCAGACATTTCTGGATACTGACAATCCCCATCCCCTATGCTGGGTTTGATGATTTTCATGAGCCAATATGTAAGTTAAGGGCTACTTGCCCCCTCTAGACCTTTTCTGTTCCCTCTTGGGAACCATTGACCACCACAGTTTACTTAATTACATCTTCTACTTACATTTATAGACACCTCTTGTACGATACTCCTGATGAGTGGACAAGCTCCATGAAACACGTCGCGTTTTTTTAGACGTCAAGAGACTATGGTCATCAATTTTATACATTTTTTATGTTTTTATATCATTATCTATTTACTAATATCATGTACTTATGCAAGATGAATTTGTTTACTCATTTAATCATGTGTTCTTGTATGTATTGGCTCTCTATGTATTTTTACTCTTTTTTTATTTACATTATGCTTACCATGATCATGCAATGTCTACTATTTTATCAATAAATACCTACTAATTTATTTTTATTCATGACCAATGAATTTTCATGACAAGCCTCATTTAAAGTCCCATGACCGTCCTTTCCTCCTTTGCTATCAGTGCCCATTAGTGCCACCTATTAGTGCCTATCAGTACCGCATATCAGTGCCGCCTCATCATTGCCCATCAGTGCTGCCTATCAGTGCCCATTAGTGCCACCTATTAGTTCCTATCAGTGCTTAATATCAGTACAGCCTCATCTGTGCTGCCTCATCAGTGTCACCTCATCAGTGCCCATCAGTGCTGCCTCATCAGTGCCCATCAGTGCCGCCTATTAGTGCCCATCGGTGCAGCATATCAGTGCCCATCAGTGCAGCCTCATCAGTGGACATCAGTGAAGACAAAAAAATGCTTATTATTTTTTATTATTTGCAAAATTTTATAACAGAAACTAAGAAAAAGTTTTTGTTTTTTTTCTAAATGTACTGTTTACTTTTTAGTTTGTTTAGCAAAAAATTAAAAAAAACAGTGGTGATCAAATACCACCAAAGGAAAGCTCTAGGTGTCTCAAAAAATGATAAAAATGTAATATTAGTACAGTGTTGCACGACTGTGCAATTGTCATTCAAAGTGCGACAGCACTGAAAGCTGAAAATTGGCCTGGGCAGGAAAGGGGGTATGAGTGCCCAGTAAGCAAGTTGTAAAAGGATGTCTGCATGAAAAGAACGGCAGGGTATTTAGAAAATAAAAAAAACATTGGTACATGTCCTCAATAGTAGTGTCCAGCTTCCTGTGCCTTTTTTGCAAGCAGTTTACCCTAAACATGGGCAGAATTTAGAATTAGACATGTGCAGTTTGTTTCGTTCTGAATAAATATTTGGATATATCCTAATACCCAAATTACAGTAGAAACAAAGTCTACCAAATGCTCCGAATAACGAAAATAAATTTGTCTGAATTTCCGAAATTCGAATTGAAATTCAAATTGAATTTTACATCAAATTGCAGTAGAATTTGAACTGTAAACATGTTTCTGAAATCAAAGAGTGTGTGTGTTATTACAGTACCACTTCCAAATAATGATGTTTTAGTTAAGGTAAAGGTGATTTTGAATAGCCATTGTAATCTTTTGATGAAGATTTTTTCTTTTGTTTGTTCACTTTGCCACATTCGAATCTAAAAAAAAACCCAGAAACTTTCAATTCGGCGAATACAAAATTTATCAATTCAAACATTTTCGAATCGAAAAATATTGGCAAATTCAACAAATTCCAGACATAAATTTTGAATACGAATCCCGAATATGAATTGAACGAATCAACCGAATTTAAATAAACTAAGTAACTAGATTAACAAATCTAAACAAAACAAAACTAATTTTTTCGTCATGCACATGTCTATTTAGAATAATATTAACCTCAAATAGACTTTAATGGGTTTTCACCTCTAATGTTTACTGAACCCTTGACATATTGAATCCAAGGCAGATATGCCCTTCGCTAGTTACTACATCACTTCCCCCTGGTTCATTAAGTTGGCCATGCATGGATTAAAATGTGTTCGGTTCTGCAGGGACCAGCCAATTTTCGATGCATGTATGGGCAGGGAGGTGATTGACTTTTATACAACTGCCATCGGATTTTCCCCACTCGATCAACGTCGCTGGCTATAGCCACCAGTGCTGATCAGTGTATTTTGATGGCAGGGGGGTCTCCCTGCTGTCAGAATACAATAGCGGAGTGGGGAGGATTCCCCCATCCAACTTGAATGTGCATATGGAAGAATTGAGTCTGTTTTTTTGGTTTAAACTGTTGGTTGAACACAAAAAAGACTCATCTATGGGCTGCCTTAGCAGCAGCCACAACTCCTTCCTTCTACCTGCTAGCCGCTGCTGCACTTCTTTCCCTTTGCCCATAAGAAACTGCTCTTTACCTTTCCCTCTACCCACCAGAAGCCACTTTCCTTCCTGTCCTTTGTCTGCTGAAAGCGTCATTCGGACTCTTTTCATGCTGGGATGTTGATATTTTTGGGAATGTAAAAGGAATGGGGTCTGGGTATTCTTCATGTACACCTCATTTACAACATTCTGGGAAACAACCACAAACAAGAGCAAAGTGTCCCTTAGAGCATAAGAAATGTTGAAGCTTTGCTGCAGCGTTTTTGCACCCTGTCAAAAGATCTTTTTGATGTTTACCATAGGGGTACTTTCACACTGTACTGATGTATGAACATCAGACATTCCTGGCAGAAAAGGTATGAGAATGGCCCATATAGCATGTGCACATATTTGCGCATATGCATACTCATGCATATACATTCTTCTAGCTTTATTTTAATCAAGGGAGTATGGCGTATGTGCATATTTGCACATATATGTGCTTATAAGCGCGTATACCTGTAAAAATACTGACCGTCAATACAGATTTCTGTATTTATTTTTACTGAACAGCACAGGTTTATGAGCCTGTTTGTGCAGGCATATTGAAAACAAAAAGTTTTGATAGGGACCTATCAAAATTGTAATGCCACTGTCACATTTACCACTAATGCAGGTGGTCAGGCACTATGGATATATTCTGTGTTCTTCACCTATAGCAGACCCTTTTCCCATAAGGCAAGCAGGCCTACCAGTAATCGGTTGCCCCCAGGACTTATACACAATGCTATAGTGCCTAGCTACCATGCCGGGACAGGCGCAAACTGAGCAAAGTACACAGGTACTTGTTGTTCGCAGACAGGCAGAGTGGTTCAATGACAGACCAGGTACAAGACAGGCAAAGTTCAGAATAGTCAGGGTCCAATCTGTAGTCAAAGGCAAGCAGAGTTCAGAGAATAGTCGATATCCAGGGTCAACAAAGAGGGAATCCAATCTAGCAGGCAGGGCAGACAAACAGGGAGCATGTGTAACAAAGGCAATATCACAAGCATGAGACTGCAGGCTTAGCTGGCTTAAATCAGGTTTGGTCTCCACCCAGAGACTGACCATATCAGTCACCTTGCAGGTGGACAGACAGACAGGGATGCATCATAGCCTTAACCAGGATGTTGGAATGAGACCAGCAGCTGTAAAAATACAGGAGCGTTTACAACAGGGGTCTTCAAACTTTCTAAACAAAGGGCCAGTTTACTGTCCTTCAGACTTTCTGGGGACAGAATGTGGCCAGTGTGAGTAGAAAATGCTTTGGTGTCAATGGGGGTATTTAATGCTTCATCATTGGTATTAGTGGGAGGAATGGTGCCAATTGTTGATATCAAGGGAAGGATGGAATAATGCCCTATCATTGGTGTCAATAGGAGGAATGGTGCTCCATTGTTGGTATCAATCTGGGAAATAGTCTCTTGTATTAGGAGGTGGAATAGTGCCAATCATTGAAATCATGGGAAGGAATATTGCTCATTCATTGGTGTCAGTGGAAGGAATGGTGCCCCGCTGTTGGTGTCCAAGGGCCAGATAAAGGCAAGGAAAGGACCGTATCTGGCCCTCAGGGCCCAGTTTGAAGACCACTGCTTTACACACTCCTGACAGCCACTAAAAAAATCTTGACTATCTGGCAACCCTGGTTGGATACATTGGGATTGCCCCCCACCCCCTTCAGATTTGACCAGCTTCTCTTCACTTCAGCGTCCATGGTAGATTAGAGGTTCTGGGAAGGACAATATTTGAGTATTTTTTCCATTTCCCTAAGCCAATGGTTCTCAACTCCTGTTCTCAGGACCCATTAAGAAGCCAGGTTTGCAAGATAACTGAAATACATCACAGGTGATATAATTTGCTGCTCAGTGATTGCAGCATTCTAGTTTTTACCTCCCCAAGGTAATACTTAAAATCTGGCCTGTTAGTGGGTCCTGAGGACAGGAGTTGAAAACCAATGCCCTAAGCAATTACAATCAGGTTGATGCGAACATTGGTATGAGTTTCAGTGCCGGTTCACATAGGTGCGATGCGGGAATACTGCGGGTTCCCACATCGCACCTGACTCGCAGGCAGTTCACACTGCCATATGCAAACTGCTGGGAGTGTCAATACATTGTTAATGACACCCCCATTTCAGCTTGCATATCGCAGTGTGAACTGACAGTTCAGACATGAATCAGATCGCATGGATGTGAACACCCATGCGATCCGATTCTGGTGCGGACCAATAAAGGGTCCTGTGCAAGTTTGGTCCTAATGAGATGCAAATTCAGCCATACTATTTGTATGACTGAAATCGCATCGCACGGACAACTCATGTGATTTGCACTGCAGTGCGGTGCGAATCACATGCGATCTCGCAAAGCGCACTGGTGTGAACCGGCACTCAATGAATGTTTTGTACAATTGCCACATGTTATCTCTTTTTTTTTCTTTTAATTTGTTTACTGGTTCTGTTATGTGTGCAGGCTATCTAGGGACATTGTGAAATGTTGTTGTCTCTGATATGTAGCATGTCCTGCAATACCCTTGTTATTGTAATCTACTTGCTCTTTGTGCATATAAAGATAGATGATTAAAGGAGTTGTAAAGGCAGAAGGTTTTTTATCTTAACCACTTAATGACCGAGCCTCTTTTTGAGAGTCAGTGTTTACAAGTTAAAATCAGGTTTTTTGGCTATAAAATTACTTAGAACCCCCAAACATTATATATATTTTTTTCTAACACCCTAGAGAATAAAATGGCGGTCATTGCAATACTTTATGTCCCACCATATTTGCGCAGCGGTCTTACAAGCGTAATTTTTTTGGAAAAATTCACTTTTTTGAGTTAAAAAATAAGACAACAGTAAAGTTAGCCTAATTTTTTTCCATATTGTGAAAGATAATGTTAAGCCGAGTAAATTGATATGCCCAATCATCGTCACACAGTCCCGCCTCCTGGCCTTTCATAGGCAGTACACCGGTCCAATGGCAGGACGTGTGACGTTATCGCCGGGTCAGGAGGGGGGACTGTGTGACGGTGAGCTCCGGGCACACAGCGGAAATTCAAATGAGAGCTCTTACAGCAGGAAATCCCACTCTGATGATCCGCCAGCTCCCCTCTTCCTCTGCTCTCCTCTCCTCAGGTGAGGCTACACTGATGGGCACGTGAAGCTGTATTGGTGGGCAGATGGGGCTGCATTGATGGGCAGGTGAAGCTGCATTGGTGGGCAGGTAAATCTGCACTGGTGGGCAGGAGAAGCTGCATTGGTGGGCAGGTGAAGCTGCATTGATGGGCAGGTGAAGCTGCATTGGTGGGCAGATGAGGCTGCATTGGTGGGCAGATGAGGTTGCATTGATGGGCAGATGAGGCTGCATTGATGGGCAGGTGAGGCTGCATTGATGGGCACTGGTTATGCTGCACTGATGGTCACATGTCGGGCTGCATTTATTGGCATTGGTTAGACTGCACTGATGGGCACTGGTTAGGCTAAATTGATGGGCACTGGTTACCCTGCACTGATGGGCACTGGTTACACTGCACTGATAGGCACTGGTTAGGCTGCACTGATGGGCACTGGTTAGGCTGCACTGATGGGCACTGGTTACACTGCACCGATCAGCACTGGTTAGGCTGCACTGATGGACACTGGTTATGCTGAACTGATGGGCACTGGTTACCCTGCACTGATGGGCACTGGTTAGGCTGCACTGATGGGCACTGGTTAGGCTGCACTGATGGGCACTAGTGATGCTGCACTGATGGACATTGGTGAGGCTGCACTGATAAAGTTGTTGTTGATAATTATTTTTGTAACTTAATTCTGCATAATACATTTAAGTGTCATTTCATGAGAATTTATGAGGGCGTGTTTAACCACTTCAGCCCCGGAAGGATTTCCCCCTTTAGGACCAGAGCCCTTTTTGCGATTCGGCGCTGCGTCGCTTTAACTGACAATTGCGCGGTCGTGCGACGTTGTACCCAAACAAAATTTGTGTCCTTTTTTCCCCACAAATAGAGCTTTCTTTTGGTGGTATTTGATCACCTCTGCGTCATTTCTGATCGCCACTATAAACAAAAGAAGAGCGACAATTTTGCAAAAAAAAACAAATTTCTTACTTTTTGCTAAAATACAAATCCAAAAAAAAATATAAAAAAAAATTTTTTTCATCGGTTTTGGCCGATTTATATTCTTCCTCATATTTGTGATAAAAAAAATCGCAATTGGTGTTTATTGATTGGTTTGCGCAAAAGTGGTCGCGTTTACGGATGATGAGAATTCATTTCTGGGGTTTTTATTTTTTTTTTTATTTTTTACTAGTAATGGCGGCGATCTGCGATTTTTAGCGGTACTGCGATATTTCAGTGGATATGTCGGACCATTTTGACACTTTTTTGGGACCATTGGCATTTATACAGCGATCAGTGCTATAAAAATGCACTGATTACTGTGTAAATGCCATTGGCAGTGAAGGGGTTAACCTGCAGGGAGCGCTCTAAGGGTTAACAGTGTCCCCTGGGCGTGTTCTAACTGTGTGTGGGCTGCCCTAGCTGGGGAAGGGAAGCGATCACAGCTTCCGTGTAGAGGAAGGCTGTGATCACAGCCCTTCCCCCCTCACAGAACGGAGGTCCGTGTTTACTTACACGGACCTCCTTTCTTTCACTCCGGGGGGGGCATCGCGGGTGGCCGGCGGAGATCGAATCCGCCGCACCCGCTCCCTGGCCCTCCCCGGACACAGTGAGCGTGCGCTCACTGGGCGCGATCTTGCAGCCGCCGTCATATGACGGCGATTTGCGCAGGAGCGCCACACTGTCGCCGTCAATTGCCGACCAGCGGTCGGCAAGCGGTTAAGGGCGGGAGGCCTGGCTCACAGTCCCTGCTTTAATTAATCCCAAGGGTTTTATATCAGGTTGAGGTTAGGACTCTGCAGGCCAGTCAAGTTTCTGCACCTCAAACTCCCTCATCCATGTCTTTGCGAGCCAGAACTTCTCATCCACATCAGTGCCTGAGCTCACAAATGCGCTTCTGGAAGAATGGTAAAACATTCCCATAGACACTCCTAAACCTTGTGGACAGCCTTCCCAGAAGAGTTGAAGCTGTTATAGCTGCAAAGGGTGGGCCAACTCAATATTGAACCCTACGGACTAAGACTGGGAAGCCATTAAACATCATGTGCAAGTAAAGGCAGGCGTCCCAAAATTTTTGGTAATATATTGAAGGTGTTTACAGGCGTATTAGAGGAGCATTTACTGACTAAAAAAAAAATCACCTGCCTGTTCAGGAGAGGAGCTGAAAATCAGTCAAATTCAGAACGTGCTTAACCACTTGCCGACCGCCCGCCACAGCGTGACGGCGATAAGGTGGTTCGTTATCGCGAACCGCCGTCACAGGACGGCAGCCGTGATAACTAGCATTGTGAGCGCCCGCACCGCCAAAGGCGTGCCCGCGCGCTCACTGTGTTCGGGGGGAGCCAGGGAGCGGGTGCGGCGGACTCAGGGCCGGCTCTACCAATAGGCAGAGTAGGCGGCCGCCTAGGGCGCACTGCTGCCTAGGGGCGCCTGGCCACTGTTGATCTGTCCCTGGCTGCTCTGCATTGATTCACCCCCCGGTGAGGCTGTATTTGATGGGCACAGGTGAAGCTGTATTTGATGGGCACCGGTGAAGCTGTATTTGATGGGCATAGGTGAGGCTGTATTGATTGGCGCTGGTGAAGCTGTATATGATGGGCACAGGTGAGGCTGTATTGATTGGCGCTGGTGAAGCTGTATTTGATGGGCACAGATGAGGCTGTATTAATTGGCGCTGGTGAAGTTGTGTTTGATGGGCACAGGTGAGGCTGTATTGATTGGTGCTGGTGAAGTTGTATTTGATGGGCACAGGTGAGGCTGTATTGATTGGCGCTGGTGAAGCTGTATTTGATGGGCGCTGGTGAGGCTGCATTTGATTGGCGCTGATCAGGCTGCAATACATTGGCACTAATCAGGCTGGGCAGGGGAAAGGGGGTGGAGTCAGGGGTGAAGCCAAGGGGCGGCAAAATTAGGTTTCGCCTAGGGTGTCAAAAATCCTTGCACCAGCCCTGGGCGGACTCGATCGCCGCCGGCTACTCGCGATGGCACCCACGCACTGAAAGAACGGAGGTCCGTGTAAGTAAACACGGACCTCTGTTCTGTGAGAGGGGGAAGGGCTGTGATCACAGCCTTCCTCTACATGGAAGCTGTGATCACTTCCCTTCCCCTGCTAGGGCAGCCCACACACAGTAAGAACATGCCCAGGGAACACTGTTAACCCTTAGAGCGCCCCCTGCAGGTTAACCCCTTCACTGCCAATGGCATTTACACAGTAATCAGTGCATTATTATAGCACTGATCGCTGTATAAATGCCAATGGTCCCAAAAAAGTGTCAAAATGGTCCGACATGTCCGCCCCAATATCGCAGTACCGCTAAAAATCGCAGATCGCAGCCATTACTAGTAAAAAATTTAAAAAAAATAAAAACCCCAGAAATTAATTCTTATCCGTAAACGCGGCAACTTTTGCGCAAACCAATCAATAAACGCCGATTGCGATTTTTTTTTACCAAAAATATGAGGAAGAATATAAATCGGCCAAAACCGATGAAAAAAAATGTTTTTTTATAATTTTTTTGGATTTGTATTCTAGCAAAAAGTAAGAAATTATTTTTTTTTTTGCAAAATTGTCACTCTTCTTTTGTTTATAGCGGCGATCAGAAATGACGCAGCGGTGATCAAATACCACCAAAAGAAAGCTCTATTTGTGGGGAAAAAAAAGACGCAAACTTCGTTAGGGTACAACGTCGAATGACCGCGCAATTGTCAGTTAAAGCGACACAGTGCCGAATCGCAAAAAGTGCTCCGGTCCTAAAGCTGGAAATCCTTCCGGGGCTGAAGTGGTTAGATGCATCCACACACCTTTGAAAACTTTGAACCGTTACAGCTGCCATAGAACTTTCAGCATCCAATACTTTTCTGGGTGTGTTGGATGCCTGGTCTCCCTTTGTGCACTGTGACTGCATCTGCCAACTCCAACATCACTACTCTCAAAGAGAGAGACCAGGCATCCAACACTCCCGGGGAAAGGGTTGGATGAGGTAATGGTGGATGTAGCTCTAGACCAGTGGTTCTCAACTCGGGACCCACTAACAGGCCAGATTTTAAGTGTTACCTTTGGGAGATGCAGACTAGAACACTGCAATCACTGAGCAGCAAATGATATCACCTGTGATGTATTTCAGTTATCCTGCAAACCTGGCCTGTTGGTGGGTCCTGAGGACCGGAGTTGTGAACCACTGCTCTAGAAGATAGCGACGATTGCTCAGAAAACCAGAGGCAATGCTTGCCGCAAAGGTGAATATTAAAATACAAACAAGAGATGTACATGAAAACTTGGACTTTATAGAACATTTTTATCTACACAGAGGAAGGTAAGGGATGCCTGGATGCGGGTCCCTCTGGTTGATGGGGAAAATCTACGCTTTCCTGTGTGGCAAGCCAGCTCTATGAACTACGAACCTCCCCCCCCCCCCTTTTTTCCCCTTCCTCTTACCTGTCCTTCCTTTCTTTAGCTTTCTTTCTTTCTTTGCTTGTCTTCCTTTTCCACTCATATAAAAAACTAGACAAGTTCCCGGCGCGCAGTGGGTACACTCCTGGTCAAATTTATTTTAATAAAATGCTTTTGGAGTAACAATCTATCTAAAGATAGTTTTCTATTTAAGATACATTAATATTTTAGTATATTCAGCATGCAATGGAGCTTAGTTATGTAGCATGAGGCTGTATATTCTATAATATTTACTTTTTTGGCAAACTTATTCAATGAATCCAAGCTCTGCAAGCTGAGATAACATGCACTGCATTGATGCATTCACACAATGTCACAGTAACCGTGAGATAAAACAAAGTTCAGGAATTTTCCTCTATCCCATTGTTTTGCAAATCTATGTACACTACAAACTGTATCATTGAATCAGTTCTGATATCGCTGTTTTACTAACCTAACAGCTTATTATTCTAAATAGGACACCTTCATTTTGTTTGCAAACATTAAAGATTCTAACTAGCAGAAAGAATAAATCCTTATATTTAGCCAGTTCCTGCCTGTGCTATAGCCAAATGATGTCTAAAAATTATTATTTTTTTTTTTTTTAAATAAACTTACACACAAACACATGCGTCGGGGCGCCTACACGTGAAATCGTCGATTGTGATACACGTGTTACATATTGCCGCATATGCCAGAGTGAGAGCAATAATTCTAATACAGGACCTCCTCTGTAGCGCTAAACTGATACCTATAGGGGGCTTCTGAAGCGTCACCCATAGAAAATATAGGGTACTGAAGTTTGATGCCATTTCACGGGTTGCACAAAAAAATGAAGGTTTGGCATGTTGGGTATCTATTTACTCGGCGCAACCACGTCTTTTATATTTTACAAAAAAAATTGAGTAATTTATTGTGTTTATTTGCCCTACAGATCACGTTAGTGTGTTGTAACTGAAATTTTGCATTTCCTAGACCGTTGCAGTAATATCATGTGACATAAAAATTGGAACTACCACTATTTTATTCTCTAGGGCACGGATATGCAATTAGTGGACCTCCAGCTGTTGCAAAACTACAAGTCCCATAATGCCTCTGGGTGTCATGCTTGTGGCTGTCAGTCTTGCTATGCCTCATGGGACTTATAGCTCTGCAACATCTGGAGGTCCGCTAATTGCATATCCCTGCTCTAGGACGTCTGCTTTCAGAAAATATATCATGTTTGGGTGTTTTGTATAATCTTCAGGCCTGAAATGATTTTTTACGCATGTGCCAAAAACGCCTCTGGCAGCGAAAGGGTTAAGTAAGTATAAGGCTGCTTTCATATAGCTCTATTGAAGGAAAAACACACATTTTTGCTGCATTTCTGGTGCATTTTCTGGTTGCCTGACTCCCAGTATGAATCTGTGAAACATGGACATGTAACTAAAAAAATGCACCAAAAATGCAATTGTGGTGCGTTTTTAATGTGTTTTTGCCACGTTTTCTGTTCATTTCAATGGAGAGGTGCATTTTGGTTTTGAAAAGTGCACCAAAAATGCAGCAAGCAGGATTTTTAAAAACGCAATTGAAATGCAATCGATCGGGGAGAAGAGTTCCATAGGATTTAAAGGGTTTCATTTTTAACTGAAAAACTGTGGGAAAGCGGCCTAAGGGTGGGCTGAGGGTTGAGCTGAACACAAAGGTATTTAACTTAAAGTGATTGTAAATTATCACCTTGTAAAACACGCCATTCAGTTGAAAATAGAATTGAAAGGCAAAACATTTTTGTATAGATATAAAACAACATAAAGTCCTTTTTTCCCCTTTTTATAAGGGATCACATCCCCTCTGTTCTCAGCTGCATAAGAGCTGGGGGAGGGGGAACAGCAGCACTCTGGGTTTTTCCTGTGCAGCGGGGGCGTGTCAGGACAAATCTGACCATTGGAGCAGAGCACATGCAGTTTCCAGCATAGCTGGAGAACTGACCACGCTATGCTCTCCTGCTTAGTGTGGTCACTTCTTAATAGGAAAGCAGAGGGACTGGCAGGGTCACTAAGATACATAAAGGAAGCAATACAAAGAGAACAGGGCACTTTCTCATACAAGTGCATGGTACAGCAGGCACATATCAGGAATATAAAGTGAGGGATAATAAATGCTTTAATGCATAGAAAACCTTCTGCCTAACTGCTTTAAGCACTGCAGATTTTTTTTTTAATGGGAGGTTGTTGTTCTATTTTAAGCATCTTCTCTTTCAGGCAATTTTTTTTTTTAGATGGAAAAAAAAAGAGTCGCTTTAAGGGACTGTTAAAAAAAAAACGACACAGTTATGTTTGAGCAAAACAGATATTATTATGCAAGTAGAAAATGGTTTACGTGAAAATGTGCATATTATTATTTTTTATAACAAAACGCATGGTTACATTTAGCAAAATATACTTTTATTAAACAAAATAGGAAAAAAAACAGCTGCACTGCTATGAAGCAATAACTTGTCAAAACATGACGGTACAAGGGCTTAAAGTGACATTAAATTTGGGTTTTAAAAAAAAATTCTACTCAAGTATATACATTGTATGGTTAACCAGTGGCGGCTGGTGCTTTGTTTTGGGGGGGGTGGCAAATAACCCCCCCCCCGATTGGTTGGTGGCACCCACACCCCTCCAGCACTTACCCCATCGGTAGTGGGTGTGCGG